>JAQGAE010000033.1:0-74599 GCA_034696685.1 Julus scandinavius | reverse complement strand
ACGCAGGAGAGTTTCAACCTTGACCTGGCGCCATTCGCGCCCAGGTCAATTCCTGGAATTCCCCGAATTCCACAACTGATTAACTTATATTTCTGAGGTCTACACGTTGCTTCCGGCTAATAATTTAGTTGACAGTTTGCATACCATAAACATGTCGTCATTTATACACTGGAAATTATCGAGTGTAATGCCCAGCTTTACTTTTCCAAACATCTTTTCTGTGTTTAAGTTTGACATCCTTGAAAATGAAAGGAATGAGCCTTGAAATCCTTTAATTTTTGTCCAGCAAATTTAATGGACACCCTGAATGGCAATTTGTAAACACAACTGTCCTTATACGGTTCTAGATGGTACAGCACCATCTGGTGTCCTACGAGCCTGTAGCATGGCAATACACGTCAGTTCTTGGCCGATTAAACGTAACGGTCGTTGGGGCATTCGGCCATGGCTCTATTAGAACGTCTGAAACCTAAAATGAGCGTGACGTGGCTTGCAAAGTTAACTGCTCGATGAAGTTCAATTCGTCCGGTGATTAGCAAGCCAGTTTTCAGCTCGTTTTGCAGAGAGACCGCCTTGATTTGTTTGTGGGATATACGCATGGCTACGTACTCGAACAAATGATAGGAGAGAACAAATCAGAGAAGAATTTCATAATCTGGACGGGGAGTCATTGGTCTTCAGAAATAAGGAAGATAAATCCATTTGAGGAAATGTGAAAAGGGTTCAAAAGGATATTTGGAAAAAAGGAGGATGATCTGAAGAGGCATGCGAAGAATATCACAAAAGGGGGTGGTCGGGGAGGCTTAAAAAATGACGTTGACACCTTATAATCAATTCTTGACGTTTTTTTTCTTCTTCTGAATGTTTGTTAATTAGGCTCATTTAATGGACGAGACATGATACGGAAGCTGGCTATCATTTCTTAAGCACCATTCACTCACTATACTGTCCAATGGTAATTTTGAGGAAAACTGGGAGGCTATTTAAGTAATTACATGGCACTCTAATAATAGTCCATTTAAAAAGACATTTTGAGCAGAATTTAGCGCAAGGAAAACTCTTTTGTGTTGGGATGGCGATTGATGCCACTTCTTGGATTTGCTTGTTCGTAATTTCATTTGGAATTTCGTTTGAAATGAAAATAATGGGAAAACTTTTGCTATACAAAATCTTCCCCGTCTTGTTGTATTCGTCATGTTCGAAACTTTCCAGCTAGTATATTAAAATTAAAAGGCATTCAATGCTGGATATAAAGAGTATTGTAAAGTCTGAAGAAATGTTTCACTCATTACACAATATGCATTTTGAACCTTAAATGAGGCAGCATTTGGGCACGGGTTTACGAAGGATAATCGTACTATCATGAACGCAATTTATGGGAAGTAATGTTATTATATGGTAATTCTTTCTGATGCAGTCTTGTGTGGTTTGCCAATTTTTTTTTTCTTTCTTTCTTTAGTTAATAATGAGCACGGTTGTTTATAGTCAGTTCTGTTATGAGCCGAATTAAAGATTTAAGACTGCTTATTATGCCAAGAAATAAATATTATCTGACATAAGCATAAAGAAATGGGAACTGTTAAATGCCCCCTCCACACGTGCTTTGGTTTTTGCTACTGGATGACAAATGGGGAAGGATTTTGTATACATATGTATTTCTCACAATATTTAAAATTCGAATTCTCGCCCGAAATCAAGGAAGTCATCAAGCATTTGAAGAAAATCCCCCTTCATAAGCTATTTTTTCAAATAAATATTAATTGACAAGTTTTGGTGGTCATTGGCCTTTTACACATGTAGTTATACATACCATTTTTTAAATTCTGAGTACACATAACGATTACCACATAAGTACATTTCATCAAATATTTATAGATGGTGGTTCGTAAGCTTGTGATATAATGGTTAGAGCGGCGTCTTTTTGACCTTTTAAAACACCAGGGATGAATTATCGAAACATGATGAACAGGTTGACATCAGAAGGCAAAAATAACACCGCAGCTTCGTGGTAGTGCAATATGACGATGCTTGATCAAAGGAATAAAATTATAATTTATTTATATAAATTATTATTTTGCTAAACAAGCAACTACGGTACATCGCTTTTACATGTGCATCACAACTTATAATCCACTATGAAATTCAATTAAGCAACAGCGTGTTTTTTTAGTATAGTGCCTCTTCAAACATTGATTGTAAGCTATATAAATGTTGCATTTTGGCTCCACACAGCTGAATTGGGTCCCCACGTGGCAGGTTGAGTAACTGTACAATGTAGAATTGCAAGTATAAGTAATTTTTCAATAGTGCGAGTAGAGTTTATAGTATAGTGCCTTCTAACGTAGGGCAGCCAGTCATCTCAATGGTTAGCTATGCTTTTCAGTTTTAGTTTTCATGAGTGGCATGCTAAACGTGCGTAAAATGAAACTAAAAAAAAAATAAAAAATTCCGTGATATAAAAAACAACTAAAAACTATCGATGTTAGCTATATATGTCAGTCATTTGCAGTGCAATAGTCGGTGTGGTTAAGTTATGAGTTTTATGGATTTTGTGAATCTGGTTTTTCTGAGTTCCATGCAAGTCTGGAAATGTTGGACAACTTTAAAAACTGAGGATTAAATTCACTAATCACTGTTAAAATTGTTACGTTTACTATATATTAATGTTGTCCATAGCAAACTACAACTAGATGGCTCTGTGCAATATTATAACAATTTGTTGTGTCATACATCATACCTGGTATATAACATTTGGCTTCGCATAGGTTTAATTTGCTGAACCCAGTGTAACACATACTGGCCGAATACATCTGCTCAACATGGTGAGGTAGCATGTGTCTGGCCAGGTAAGACGCTATTTTCAATCCAATGGACAATCAGATTTCAATCTTGAATTTTTTTTTTCAAAAGTAAAAGCTTATCTCCTTGGCAGATCTGCATAATATTTGAGTACCTTATCTATGCCAAACAACTCCCCCGTCTTGCTTTACTCCATGCACGTACTCCATCACTTTATGTGCTATGTCATCCCAAGCCCAAAGGCTAATGTAAACACTTCAATTAACATCGCTGAACTTTGGAGAATGAAGTTATTAAACCAGCCCTTTGCTTTTATTTTGCACTCACTTTTGCTTCTTGTCTATCCCCACCCATGCAGCATACACTTGAACTTAGGTGAGTGGCACACCTATAGACATCACCTGCTTTGCACCTTTCTTTTGGCTAATTGACAGATTAAAACAGATGTCTTGTCTGCTATGTTTGTGTTTATGGCACACGTAATTCATAGCCAATGTCAATGTCAACGGAGAAATGGTCTTGAATGTCACGCGTTTGGAGAGAGGAAAAAAAAAGCAAACACAAATTGCACATTTATGTAACGTTAAATAAAAACAATTATCATAATGGTCTTTCCCAAAGTAAGCCTCTGAAATGTCCAACAGATTTCATTTTATGTAACTGTAGTAACTATGCAATTATTGCATGATTAAGCAATAGTCGATAGTAGTTGTCTACTGTATCATTATAATAATAACCAAAATGGCAGATTCGTCAACTTGAAAACATGCAATTCTCATGACATATCATGTGTTTTACCAGTTTGTACTTGGGCTAGCTTGCAAGCTGCAGCTGCTATTACTGTGATACAGTGACATAATCACGTCCTAATTGATGTCACATCATACCACTCGATGTACTGTGTCCTTGCACATGAGTGTTTGTCACACTTTGAAACTGTTTACTTCCACTGAAACAGGGATGAATGTCACATGACAAGCGCGTCATGAACAACTGCAAAGTACAAAGAGGACTTTAATCTGTTGTTAATGAATGCTCTATAACATTTAAATTACAGAGAACTGCTTTAGTTGGCACAGAATTGTGTTTCTGCCACACTTTTATTCTAAAATTGTTCGTCTGAACCATGGGGGAACAAATGATATGCAGATAAACACAGGGCTATTGTCTTGTACTTCTCAACTTTAAAAAAAGAAATATTTTAGCACGTTAAAATTTCGTTCATTGATTTATGGAACTAACTTGATAGCATTCAAAGTTCCCTAGCTGTTTTGAGTTTTATTTAATAATTTGCCATGGACTTAATACCCTGCTCTACAATGACCTTATGAGAATTTACAATAAGTGTGTGTGTGTATGTTTAAAAAAAAAATACATCTCACATCAGGCGTGCATGCTTGCGTTTGTCATTTGTACCATGCCTAATTTTTCTTTTTATAAATTAATGCCTGGGTTCTGGATAGTTATTAAATCAGAGTTTCCTATATGCTCCATGTAATATGGGCTTTTAATTTCGTACAACAAAATTTTAATCATTTAAACTTAATTATATAAAGGATATATTATAGTGCCTAATTAGCCTGATTTGAAATAAATTTATGTGCACGCGTCCATGGCTAAATGCAGCGGCATTATGTAATTAAATTTGTATTAAATGTGTATTCCCCGAATGCAGAAATCTCGTTCTCTATAATTAGCGTAATTTAATTAACAAAGGCATGCATGACTTATAAACATGCTCGTGGCAATGCTTAGTTGTTTAAAAGGTAAATATACTTTTCATTACCTTAATTATTTTGACTTATGTAGGCCATTATATTGGGTACCTTTTTCCTGTCTAAGACTAAAGCCTGCATGTGACTATTACTGGGAATTTTTTTATATCGGCACATTTTTGACATTTCATCCATCATTTTCAAATCAGCAAGTAGACAATGCATATAGAAATGGTTGAGTTTTGACAAAACTTTTAGTAACTTTGGTTTTCACAATCGTGTTTACATGGTTTGTCTTACGTTGCTACATCTTTATCCAATGAAAAACGTTTATTAAGAAGTGATTCGTAGCAATTACCTCTACCTTTAACCTTTAACTTTGAAGGTTTTTGTGCAAATGGAACCTGTTTTTGTTGTAGCTGCATCAAAATTGTATTGGGTGCTGTCTTTGAAAAGCCTCGTATAGTCCAGAATAATCCACTCATCCTCCCCTTCAGCGACCAGAAGCCCTCGGGCTACTTTTCGAAATTCCCCCCCAAGGTTTTTGTATTATGAATGCATCATGTAATAAGCAATTTAACATTAAGCTGGCCAACACCCGATTTACCTCCGTCTCGTTTGGGCTTAACACCGAAATGCACATGGGCTCTGTGCAGAAATTGATTCCTTGCCGTAGGAGTTGCTATGGCGACTGGTCCCCTGTCTTGCTGGATGTCCCCGAGGACATCAAGTTGACACCCCACGTTGGCAGCAAAACATGGATCAACGCTAAACCAATACCACTGCCCATATTGACCTACGCGTTTGTGTCAACAAGTTTGTGGCGTGCAATAACATATCTGTAAGAGTGGGTCGGCTGGGTTCTTCATTAACAGCTGGGTTCCAGCAAAAAAAAAAAAAGCGATGCCGATATATAGAGCACGCATTACGAGTTGCACAACGATTTTGACAAAAAAAAAAAAGGAAAAAAAATGTACGCGGAGGTGGTAAATGGATAAGGCCATGTCACGAAGTTCTCAACCTAAATCAACATAGGCGACACGTAGAGCGCCAGTGTGTGCTACCAGCCAAATATTGGTCTTTATATAATTCGCTGGCAATTACTATATCCCATTGCAAATGATCGATTGCCATATACATCATTGAAACCCATCTTTTAGCGTCAATATGGCATTTCGCCTCTAAGTAAACAGATCTCGGATTTCATGAAGACGAGGGCTTGCTTGGGGGAACTGGGGATCCTTAGCTGTTCTTGCTGTAGAAATATCACACTATTTCATATGAAAATATTTAAAAAATGAACATATATATACATTATTTTAACTCTCGCTTGAAAGTTAAACAAATCAAATGTACCAATCGTGGATGATTTATGTGATTGCTGTAATTAGGGAAATTATTTTAATTTTATATTAATATTACTACTGTTTTTGTGGCATCTAAGATGATAAGCTTAGACCAGAAATGCATGCATTATATGAACATGAATTATGAGCTTAGCAGACAATATTTCGTGAAATTAGTAATTATAGACATATTTGTTATTTCCTGACAAAACATTCATTGTTTATATCCTTCAGACAATACTGTTATGTAAACGCTAATAGATTTAGGAACACACTTAATGATTTCCCTACATTTCTTAATGGGTGCATTGCAAGAACATCAATTGGCAACATCGAATTTATTTTCTTCTCTTATTTGTATATATACACACACTTTAGATCACGTCTTAGTGTCATTGTAAACGTTTTCGAGGAACATCTTTGAAAAAATTAAGTATACAATTCACTTTGGTTGTTAGACCAATCAAAACTTATACTAATTCTGTTATTGATGATAGGAATCATGGCTGATTCAACGCCATATTATGAAAGAAATGCGGATCTGTTCACATTATTGTGCCTATCCCAGAACACAATGATATTAGAATCCAGTACCCGATTAATTAAAATACAATAGGCGATTAAAAGATCGTGTACAGGCACATTGGCACGCATAAGGTACTCAAGCAAATACATTGATCATACACGCGTTAAGCACTGACAAATCAATCATGGCAGATTTAACGAGCCGTTATTTTGTATTTGGGTATTTGTAAAGTCATGGTGCACAACATGCAAATACTGGAAGGTTTGTTTGCTGGGAAATATGATTTTGGAAATGGTAAATATGTCTGCTATATTCGGCTTGCGTGCACTTCTGGCTAAGAACAACATCCGAGCAAATGACGTGAATGCTACTGGCTGTAAACTGATGAGCAAGCCAGCGGAATTATTGTGTTTGCTGAGCAAACATACAACTCATATTGGTCAACTGAGCCATGATGTAATTAGTTTGCATAAATGGACGTTTTATACTCGTGCCGTGCAATTAATAATTTACACGGTAAATAACCTGCCTTGATCGATAGAATGCGGCTTGCAAGATTTAGTATGAAGATGCCACTACAAACAGTTTCGGGGAAAAAAATACAAAAAAACGTTGCTTTTAAATATGATATTCTCATAAGAATGCTTAAACATGCTTAACGTTAGGCAAATTGGATGGTGCCAGTTTCATTTAAAATACCAGTACTTTGTGATTTTAATCCTATTTTGGAATCTAATTCAACGTTATTTTCACCATAATTGTCATAATCTGCATCTGTTTTTTATGCTATCTTTTTGCACGCATATGCATGATAATATTGTGGTGTGGAATATTATTGGTACCACATGCTATTATTACTAGATGAAATTTAACTATTATTGAATGGGAATGATGCGCTTTATTTTGAAATTATCATAAATTTACATGTTTATAATAACATGGTCTACAGTACCAATTAAAAATAATTTTCCTACTGGGTTCGAACAGTACAAATTAAATAATTCTTTTGTAATAAACATGAAAGTTTATTAGCGTCAAATTTACTTGGAATATTAAAGGAATAAAAAAAATTTAAGAAGAGATTAATTATCATATGTATTCACGACAAAAATCTTCGTGTGTATCCAATTTCTATTCGCTTTTTTTGTCATGTCTGATAACTGGTAGGATCTTACTAGTCTTTAATCGTCGAAGCGAATTACAGTAAACAAGTGTACATAAGGCAGACAGTGTTCAGTGTAAGAAGCTTTGCATATTTGGATTTACCATTTTCGCATAAGGTTACTTGGAATTTAGGAATTTGGCATGCATGTCGTGCTTTCAACATGGTTATGGAACGCTTTTATGCAAATTTTATCCTGCCGGCATACCGATACGTATATGGAGAGTATCGTACCATCCTGCGTGTTCCCATAATGGAATAAATTTGTAAATGGCATTCCATATCCAAGGGCAGGTGAAAATGGATGAAACGAACTGCACTTTTGGAATGTACAGTGTGTGCATGCTGTTCAACAACATAAATATCACAAGGAATTCTTAACTTCACCAAAAAATGTGTTAAAACAAAGGATGAGCAGATGCTTAACGTTTGCATGTACTCGAGATTTTTAATCAAGCTGGATAGATCTTAAAAAAATGAATCATAAGATTATTTCAGATAGGAACACGTATCCCTTGTTGGGAACGTTTATTTATTATGTTACAACACAATAACATTATTTGTTTAGAAAGACGAAATTTGATAGTAACTTCCATTGCTGGTGTATGTTTTACTGCCCCCACGGCCCATATGCCACATGAGGTCAGGGTCAGGATGATAACGGAATAGGAAGAATTAGTATGGGCAAAGGAACGCAGGGAATTATTTCAAGATTTGCCTGCATGGATAAAACTGGAGAAACATATAGTTGAAGTATCCCTATTTCAAGGCGGTTGGCGTTACCATACATTCAGTTTGATAATTTTCAATGACCTAAAAATTAAAGTTCAAAGGCCTTTTTTGTTAAGTATCGACTGACTGTTTGTTGTTTTTTATACGGGATGTGTAATAGCCGTTATAACGATAGATTTAGACAATGTTCGTAGTTGCTGTCACTTAGTCAAGTGGGATATTGTAACACCATGAGTTATTCCAACAGAATTTCGCTCAATCCACAACACGATGATAACCATAGGTAAATATTTATTGAATTTCGGAGTTTTATCTTAATTATGTAAAGATTTGTGCTGCTTCGGATTTGTAACTCCAAATATGGCAGCTTTAAATATTGAAGCAGTGAATGATGCCATTCTTGAGGCATTATACAAATCATCACGATTAAGTTAACTATAGTCTCTGAAAACGGACACTGCAGGTAACTGGAATCAGACGTGTTCAAAAAAAAAATGGTAGTGATCTGAGAGGGATTGGCATACCTTGTTGTTTTTCATGCTATAATTCAGATTTAATTGGTGGTTTATGCAAGAAGATTTGTTAATTGCTTTTTAACAATTTAACTGGTAATCTTAAGAGGTTGCACGAATAGAGAGGTATCAATAAGTTAATAGCTTACCACGCAATTTTTATGAGGGTGCAAAAGATAGCTGTTCTGTCTGGTCTCTCTATAATGAAGCATGCACAATTGTAATTCCCCTCGCCATTTTCAGACTAATAAATCAGGTCTTTGATCCTAATTGTTTTATATATTGAGCCATGCCTGTGTTTTGCTAGTTATTAAGCTGATTATTAATTTATGCGATTGGGAGAGAGCTGGGATCTAACATCCATGTCCCCTTTCCCTCCCCTTTAAGGTCAGACGAGGAGGATAGCCAGGGGGGCAAGTACTCTCGCATGGATGAGGATTCGGTGCAAGACAAGGACCGGTTTGCCAGGTAAGACATCCTATCCACGACTATTTTACCACCCACCACTCTCGAGCTCTCTCTACCCATACTTCTGTCTAGTTTCCTCTTATGAATGTATAGTTAGATAATTCTACTTTTTTTTTATTTCTTCAAATGAGTCTCGTCTTTTTCCACCATGTAGTCTATACTAGTCCTCTTGTAGCCTCTGTTCTGTATCTTTGTGTGTATCTGTTTGTGAATCTTAAATACCGCTTTATTTAAGCTTTTTCGTTACTAATTAAAGGAATTGTGCAGTGGCATCGTTTGGTGATTCCACCAAGGCATATTGAAATTTATTTGAAAAAACTGCTTGTCAATTCAATGCAAATGTGTACACTGCTTTCAGCATAGCATTGCCGTATGGTTAGAATATAAATAAGTGCATGGGCACTGCATTTCTGGAGCACTACAACTATTTAAATGTGAAAAGAACAATAGTGGCGGTAAATGGCAATGAAAACCGTTTTATTTTAAATTACTAGTGGAATCAGTTTAGTTAATTTAAAAAATCTGAAAGATCCCAAGAACGGTTGCTTACATGTTTATCTAAATTTGAGTGTCCTGTTTACAAAGTTTAATGGAGAGGTGCTTTTTATTTTCTAATTTAAAAACTCATTTCACTTGAAAGGTTTCCATGCATTTTGGAATTCCATTTTCCGTACGAAGGCTTCTGTAAAAAAAAACTTGGTTAAAATATATGAGCCATTATACAAGTCTTTGCCATCGGGCTGTACTGATTTTTTAAATGTTAATAATCTAAGTCTAAATAAAAACACGAGTCTTATTTGTAATTCAAATCCACACAAAAATCATCAACATGATTCATTAGAGTTGCACTAGCCATATATATTTTTTTATTTGAAGGTTAACACCCCCGTTTATATATAGTTTAGCTAAAGTTCCAGCACGACTTTTGAGACCAACATTCCTTCAGATTTAAATTTAACATCGATTTTGGCTTTACTTATTTTAATGTAACATGTTTCAATGAGGAATAAGATGTCAACTTGTCAAAAAAGCAAATTTCATGCTGAGCTGTTAATTAGTAGTGCCCTGCTTGGCTTAAGTGAAATGGCATTTCAATAACATATATATGCAAAGGATTTAACTTACCACATATCGTTAAATATTATTAAATGCAAGTATATATTTTGATAAAAAGCAAATTTGTATGATACTTCCAACAGCTTCATTAAAGATTTTGTCAGACTTTTAGTAAGCAACTCTACATACATTCTTCATTCAAGTTGTTAATTAAGGATGCGGTATATTGATTATTTTATTATAAAATTAAAAGAGGTCTTATAACTGTTTCATTGTTACTGCTGTTCTTGGTTTAACCTTACTAAGTTATGAAAAGATACATCTAGCCTCGATTTAGACAGTGAAATAGCTTGCTTATAAATTGCCACATTGTGTTATGATATTTAGTTCTTGGAGCTTTTGAAAATTTGGATGATTACCAGAAGATTTATTGAAATAAATTATTCTATAATATTCTCACAGGAATTACTAAAACTGATCCATCTAATACAGCTGATTCAAGGTTTTGACTTTTGAAATAGCATAGACTCTAGCACCATCTGATGTAGTGTTTTGAGATAGCACTTGATTCCAAGTGCAGTAGAATCGATTAATCTAAGGAAGATATTTCTACCACGATGGTTTCGATAGCCCCTTTAGTTGTTGCATGCTTCTACAAGTTGGCCTGGATTAGATTTCCAAGTTGTTGGTTGTGAAAATCTATTTATCACATTTGGCCCAATAGAAAACCTATTTCAAGGTTTCTACATACATATAGCATACTTGTTTTGCGAGCTTTTTCAATAAATCGTGGGCTTCAAGATTATTGCGGAGGTGGATTCTCTGCCTAATTGGAAAAAAATACAATTAGATAATAAGATGGGCAGATTTTTAAAATAATTTTATAAAATTCATATGATGAGCGAAAGGCAAACTATATACTCTGCTTTTAATCTGCACTTTTCCTGTGTGCATGACTATGCTCATATTCACATATATGAAAAGCATAGTGACTATAATAAGGTGCATCAGGTGGTTTTCCTCGATGATTTACAGTAGAATTGTCATTCTCTGGCCTTCGATATTGCCTTCTCGTATAGAATATTGCAATAAATGTTTCTAAAAATATCCGTCGATAACATAAAGGAACCACACACATATTCATTTACTGTTATTAAATGGCTGTACAGTATTGATTGTGCCACAGTGTACTCGATATTTCCACAGGGTTATTATCCATCTGACTTCTAGTTTTGCAATTGTCTGCGACGCATTAGGTTTGTTTTGGAAAACTAGTATTATATTGCGAAAATATCAGCATTCATTGGTAATCGTAGGGCTTTGCCTTGAGAGATTCCAACAACCCATAATTTCAACCCATCGTCCGGTGATCAAGTTTCAGGGTTGGAAATACAAGATAGCCAGAGGTATATTTTTCATCCTAATTATCAGTGGTATTCTGATATTTCTGAGTTTTGTCTCAATTTCTAAACAGTTTGTGTTCCATTTATTGTTTAAATATGGCATGACAACACGTAAAATAATTACTGTTGTAGAAACTAAGCTCATAGAATGCGTCTGGGCATTTTTATTACCCTTCTTCGGAGTTCTATTATTACTAACTTAAAAAATTGCATTAATAACACTTTGTGACTTGGGATACCTTCAGGTCTCAGCCTTAGCATTTATTTTTGCGGACTATTGTTCGTTAAACTTAATATTTGAAAGAGGAAACTTGAATTTGAAAGGCCAAGATGGTTGGAAAATAATGCCAGAATTAAATAATAGTTGTTGCAATGACGTTGTTAGACAAAAAAAATAAATAATCGACATGCTTGTGCGTCTAACTTTGCAGTACATGGCCGCTTTTCTGAAAACCCTAGTATAAATCTGAAATTAAAAACGATTAACTCACTGCGAAATTGCAGCTTTCAATCATTTGATAATAAAGTAGGCTACGACTGGTTGTCTTCATTTACTGTTTTAATGATAATGATTAAGCCGCTGGCGTAACAGAGCTACACCTTAAAATGCCTTGGATTGACAGGTTTGCGGCTACTGTATAAAATTTGGTTCAACTTTTATTAGCATATTTTTCTACTGTTCGCTTAACATTTGATACAGTTTTTCAAGCCATAACTCAACATCGTAATTGAGAATTAATTTCATTCAAAGTTTACCACATAGTTTCAAGAACTTTTTTCACGCGTTTTTACATGAGAAATATGTTTCATTGAGAATTTTCATGTTTTTATTTTTCCAACAATGGAAATCCAAACTTTGCTTAGTTTCGAAAAAAGCGTTTCGATGAAGAGGTAACAATAAATTACCTCTGATCAAGTTTTTGTTCTCAATTAATACACGTTATCATACTTGTAGAACACCTCAGGTAAATTCACAGGTTCTCAGAATGAAAGTTTGCCTTAAAATAGAACAGCGTACGTGTTCAATTTTCATTTTCTTGTGTATTTAAAAAATATGCATGTCTGACATCTAACGTTACAAGCACTAAATTGAGAAAATGTCAGCATCCTCTGCATGTACAGTATAATGTTCCTAAATGGGGATCATGAAAATAAATTTGAGCAATTATGCATATGCATAACAAGCGCTCCCATTGCTATTACATTTCGCTGTTGATAATGCTTAGATTATCGTGGCTTAGGAAATCGTCGACCCTCGAAACTCCTTCGCAGCAATAACTGCCCATTATTCTAGCACTTTGCAAGCGGTTATGACTGTTCCAATAAATTTGCAACCGATGGTAGAAAAACCTTTTATGACAAAAGGTTTTAATGGTTGCAGATGGTCGATGTACAGAGTAAGCCTAATTGTAGCTCGATCGCTATCTCGATCACAACTGGTACATGTATATAGTTTTAAAAAGTAATAAAATAATTAATGTTGCCATCTATAATAGGGTGCTTTTTAAACTTCCAAGGAAAGTGAGATAGAGAGAGAAAAAGAAGAAAAAAATCAACAGCGTTATGAGCACATGTGTTTAATGTTGCGCAAAGCCCAAACTTGGCCCGAGTTATAAAATTTCAAACGCAATACCCATGCAACCATTTGAACCGCAAAATGCTCGTATCAAACAGTTCGTTTACCATCATCCGTTGACTATGTATGCTAAACAGCCCATGCTCATAATTACGTTTTGCAAATAAAATGCTCTTAGAAATTAAACAATAGCTTCTTTATAGCTTGTGTGCTGTAAATGTGCATGGTGGAGTTGCAAGGCAATCAAGTTTGCATTGTCTAAATTTTCATTAGCTGTTGTCACAAATGTCTTTCAGCCCATTCATTATAAGGGCGTCTAGATCTATATAGCACGTATAAATTTATCTATAGGGAGTTATTTGGTGATTTTTACTATACAGTTTCCTTAAATTTAGTCAGTGGCAATGTTAAAGCTTTAATACTTTGAACTATCTGTATATAACAGCCCAGCTATAATTTTTCCACTTTTAGCTGGTTGTTTATATGAGAAAAAAAATGGCGTGATTTTTTTCTATCTTCAAATGTATGCCCACAGTTCATGCACGTCCTGATATATACTCAAGCTTTTTAACGTTGAACGAATGTAGGACATGTGCTGCTGATAAACATAAACTGTAGTTGTACAGGAAGGTGAACTTCTAACTTATCGATTTTCGTATTTATGTTAATGTGTATATAATCAGTTTTCGGCTAAACTTTTATTTCACTTTATTGCCAACATTTTCAGGCTTTGCACGCATGCGTTCAGTGTTCAACAAATTTACGGATGTATTAACGCCAGTTTATTCGAATTCAACGAGCTTGATGGTAAAACATGACCAGATATAAAATGTGTACTTTGGAGGAGCTGTCCATCTAACATCCGAGTGTGGCTAACACGAAAAATGATCGATTTTTATGTTTTCGATATGAATAACGTTTGATGTCAAGGGACATGTTTCCTATTGAACTTTCCTTTCGTATAAATGCCTGAAAAATAAATATAGTAAAAGAATTATAAAACTCAAATGGACAATTTTTTGAGATGGTACTGTTCTTAATCTTTTGATCACGTTCTGGATTAATAATCTTCGTTTAAATTTTTGAATAAGTATTAGACTGGAAATCTCAAAACGTTAAACAAATTCTTATGACATCTGATTCCCAACAACTGATTTGGTTTTCATAAAAATGGTATTATTTATGGAAAGATGTTGGGAGTATGTCCATGTTATAAGCAATAATACTGTGGGTTTTAAGTATGTTTAGAGGTCCTGAGACTAAAACAAATTAAGAAGGACTCCTGGCAGTATTTTGCAAACATAAAATTCGTTAGTGAGGGAGTTAGTTGATGGGCAATGCTGTCCATGCTGGGAAATGATTGCTGACCAAGTGGCATTCTGTAAGTAGATTTCTGAAGTGTGTGGTGGTGGAGTAGCATTAATGTATGACGGGTATAGGGTAATTATTTCTGTTCTTGCTACAGTAGCGTTTACCATTGAAGGGTCCTTCTCAAAAGTTCTGCTACAGTTCAGTTCCAGTTCATTTCAGTTCAGTTCTCAATGAGGCCTCGCGTACCTTGGAATGCTGGTAATTTCGTATCATCTTGCGGTTAGGATTTCTGAAATTGCAATTTCCTCGCAGTTTAATGGCCAGTTTTCACCGGTGAGGCAAACTGCATGGAGTTCCTCGTTTGTCCATTAATAGCGAGGTAATTTGGAGCCGTGTATAATGAGCCTTGTTTTTTATTTTTTTCCTTACGCCTCCTTTTTCTTTTAAAAATTCAGGGGTTCGCACCTTGCTCTATGCATAGTGATAATGATTACTCGTTTTTTTTCTCTTCCCCAGCCTTTTAAATTATACGCGCAGTATTTTTATAGCTCGCAATTACTTCGTTATTAGTACTCGGAGAGAGATGCTAAAGGGGTGACCTAACCTGGTGACGATAATGATCGTGGCTACCTGGATCTTCTCGAAATGACCCTAATGATTAGCATCATGGGGGGTTCGGCAGGGGGTTGGTCTCCCGCGGGTTTCCCTGTCATGCCCGTGAGAGAGGGCCGTAGCAATTCGGTAGACATATGTAATACATGAGACCATTACCCCATGCAACAAGGCTTTTGATGAACGCTTGCAGACGGTGCCTTTTTGCTACTTTATCCAATGGGTTATATTGCCAGTCGCTGCCACGAGGGCTTTGACCTCCGTATTGTTTATTTATACCTACATAAATGCTATTGTTATACGAAGGCTTTGATATGGCGCATGCTGTATTGCTGCACTTCGCAAATTGAATTCGCTCTTCAGGGGCCACTCGTGCTTCATGAACGTTTAGCATTTTGGCATCCTCATTTCGCATTCTTGTACGAATGATGAAGTGCTCTATATGCCCTTGCCTCTCTCCAAAAAGGCAATGGTCAGGTGTTGTCAAATAGTCGTCGTGGCGGCTAAGCATCCTTGCCTCTTACAAATGTCTTGCAGGCTTCTAGATTCTGTTGTCAATTAACCGGATTCCGGTTCAGTTCCCTCTGGTCACGTGATGGTCCCTTACTAATACGCCAATCTTGTCCACATGCAGTATCAAAAGGCCCATTGGGATGGAATTGATCTATGGTAATAGCAAGGGAAGTAAACTTCTGCTTAAAGCTATAGAACTTGGTCATTGGAAACCAGAGCCCTAGCGAAGTATTTAAGTTAACTACGAGAGTTAATTCGTACATAAGGACCTGGACAGCTCCAAGATGGGTACAGACAAATTCTCTTTAGATGACTGTGGGATAACGATTTTTTGAAAAAATTGTTTGTCATTTCCAGTTCAGATTCTACAGATTTGATACAATTGTCCACTGCAGAATTATTCAATCATGGTATCAGCTTAGTGCTCTTCAAGAGAATATTTCCTGTCCTGTTTAGAAAGGTTGGGCGCCAGTTTTAGGGTTGGTCTCGATACAAGGGTGCAATTCGTTTGGAGATTTAAGAGCATGAAACTTTGAGATCGTGTGGGCAACAGTTTTAATCAGAAGGATAATTCAAATGGGAAGTTAACCTTCGGTGAGAGTTTATTACAAGATTATGTGCAATTTTTGCAAGTTTTATCTCAGTTATTTTTATTTTCTCGTTTCGGGCATTTTTCCTGCAAGCTCGGCACTTTGGAGTTGCTTAAATTTTATTGGGCAATTAATATTTTAAACCTTGGGATACAGATTGTAAAAGCCCAAGAATGGCAAGATTCCATAAGCGTGCATTGTTGTTGATGTTCGGTTAAGTAAAAAAAAATTACTGTATTTGATAAATTTGTTTTTTATGAACCTGTAGCTGAAACGGCTCTGGGGTTGACCCGAGATTTTACGTGAGTATCGGTCGAACGTGATCGCATTTGCATTTTATTGGGGCTGCCAAAAGCAACAAGTACCATTGGAATTCGTCAATTTTAAGCCGAGGCATTTTGTTTTCCAAATTCAGCCTACAGCACATCCATTTTTTTTCTTTCTTTCTTCAATCCTGAACACTTCACCTGATCCTATGTATACTTTGCATCGATACATACATGTACGTGTATACATGTATGCTCAATTGCCCTACAATAAACCTCGTATGTATGGCGTCTCGTCCGTCGCATGTATAAAAAGGACCAGAAATTCCTCCAGTCTCATTCATTTTCACGTCATGCAAGCCACGGTCATCCAACGTGGTATTTCCTCGTTTCTTTTCATGTTTTTCGCTTGAAAATGCTGTAATCGTTGCATAAACATATACTTTTGGAAATACCTCTGACTAATTATAACTGAGGGCGCATGCAAATCATAGCGAAATAAAACCCGTAATGTGCCTTTCGAAGGTTCAAGAACCCACTGAAGTGCGTTCTACTGAAGTAGCACTGGCAAATCCTCTTTTCCAACTATAATTATGTTTTTCATGGGGGTTTTTAAATATTTTTTTTTTATGCCTTTGAGGTTTGATTTCGTACGAGGTTATTCTTGTAGCAGCAGGTAGTGCACCTGTGCGGCTTAGGAATCTTATAAAAACGCGGCGTACCTCAGTATCACCATCATCATCATCCATATTATAATCATGGTGGTCATCACAAGGGTAATCACTGCAGACTCGTTGCCAGAGCAGGTTTTCTGGCACGTCCGGCATCCCGTAACTCTCTTCGGTTACCACATCTATTCTGCACTTGTACACATCGACCATCAGACGATTTTAAGGGGGGAAGAAACGTTTATTCACACACACAAACACTTGCATACATCAGCTAGAAAGTATGTCTGGCAGGATTGATGTAAAAGTGCATCGACTTCAATAAACCATACTTGCCCTTTGGGAGGTATTCGAGGGGATTTTTTTATCTGTATGACTGCTATTGTGCCGCCATTTTGAAGATTCACCAAATACTGCACCAGGGGATAAACCTGTAATTCTTGTAGCCATGTTTACTATTTGTACACGTACAGAGGCTATTCATTTCTTATGCGGATAAAATTATCATAGGCATTCCTGTTTAGTATTATACTGGAGATAAAAGGCTGGATATGGCCTTGGATCAACATAACGACATTTTGTAATGCCTTACGAGTTAAATTTTACCTCCATGGACCGTTTTTTGCAGTTTGGGCCAAATGAACGAGTAATTATCATGACATGCATTGGTTTCTATTTTGTTGTAAAGTAGGAATATTTAAGACATCTGCAAAGTAAGGCATTTTGTGTAATTGCTTGCATTGCTCATTAGATTACATTTGGATTAGTTTATGAAGCTGCATATGTAATGCTCATAAAACTTTTGGGAAACTGAACATTTTAAGCAATGTTCAGTCGGTAAATTGAGAAATTTTAAACTACATTTTTTTCTGCTGTATTTCTGATGATAATGGCTATTGGGGGAAAAAATCCAAACACGTACATATCTTGTTGATCGGTAGATTCCTGATCTTTTGGTGCTTAATTTTGGTCAATTATTTACGCAAGTATTTCGTAATGTGGCCATGTGTTGAATTTACCATAACTGATGTCCATCTAATGCTTCGAAAATGCTAATCAGATTCCTGACTTTTGACAACCTGTTTTTTTTTTACCTCTTTTTTAAGTAGTCTCTATCATTTGTGCCCTTAAGACCCGGTATGCCACGCATTCTTTGCCCCCGAACAAGGGTTGGATGCACTTTTCGGCCACCGTATTTTCCTCCAGCCAGGTTTTTAACAGCAGCGAGTAATTGAAGGGTGGAAGACCGAATTCTGATTGAGAACTCATCAGTCATCGCCATCGTTCCAGCAAAGGGGTTATTATAGGTCGCAAAACTGCCATCAATAATTATCCATCCGAAATTACTATTAAAAGATGGATACATTGCTAATGCCAAATGCGTGGACCGCATGCAGTTAAGCTAGCAGCCAGGTCTTTGTAAAAAAAAAAGTATGCAAATTGCGCCGCATAACCAGTTGTAGCTTTTGGAAACCACATTGGCCCCCTGGTAAAATTTAAAAAAATACTGCCATAAAAAAGTGTCAGTGTATCACAAACGAAAAACCGGAATTCAGTAAATCACGAGGAATTAGCAGGAGAAAAACAAGGCACGAACATGACCGCATATTTATAAGTAAATTACTTAAAGGAAGTGGCTTTGCCATTCTAGTATCCTGTGTACTTGCGTAAAATTTATAAATGCGAGGAGGTGCATCAGGAAGATGGTATTTAAACATTTGAAAAATTTCCTCCTCTTCCAATGAGTGCTGTTTTTTTTTTTTTTTTTTTTTTTTTTTTTTTTTTTTTTTTTTTTTTTTTTTTGCAATGCCTAAAAAGGAGAAAAACAAATATGCTAGTTATTAATAACTTTACAGACATGGACAATTTGCCACTGCAGAATTCACTTAACCGCATAAACTTGAATCGACACAAAAAAAGATTTCGCACATCTCTGGGCCTCCGTCCAAAAAATGTTCGTTACTTACCTATTGTCCAATTATTATTTTTGTGTGTGCAAATCTGCGCATAAATGGCTCTTGCGTGTCCGAATCTAACTTTGGATATAAATTGATGCATATGCTGTGAAAAATAACATTAAAAAGTATAACATCCGATTTTTTCCAATTGTTTGTACGTGCTAAAGGCGTGTCTTCCGATTTTATCCAAATCATTAAACTGGGAACTAGCTTTCTTTTCATATCTGTGAAATTTGCATATCATGCATGCAATGCCATCATCTTTGGGCATCAGTGAATTCAAATATTATTTATTTCTTCCTATTTGAGTTAACGATTGCTTAATGAATAAATTGTTTGCCCAAATAAATAATTGTTCTCATTATTATTAAATTTGAATAATTCATGCGATATTTTCAAGACATTTATCATTACATGATGTTATCGTCACTTACAAAAAATGGTTCAAAGTTGCATAGTTAGCATTGTATTTAAGTTTATGGTCTGCATAACTTAAAAATTATTTTTTTCAATGTTCGTTTGGATGTTTGTGATGAACATCGGTTACATCTAATCAGAGATTTGAGTTATTGAAGTTCGGTCTCGAGCACATGCCTAGAGTTGTTGATTTCAATTACTTCCTAATTTTTTTGTCTTCCATCAATTTCAAAATGCAATCAGCGGATTAAAAGGCGGCGAACTTGGGCAGTTTAGATCAAGTAATGCAAACAATTACTGAATAAACAACTTTGCAATTAATTACTGTCGAATGATCACGCACGTTGACAACTCAAAACTTGTTTCCAATATTTGACCAAACGAGGTCCGTGTTTACCTCTCTTAAGCTTGTTCAATGATTTCTGTTCTTAATATCGATTTTAAGCATTAAACAATGATTTTGCGATAATAAAACCAAAGGTCTTAATTTGGAATGGCCACTATTAAGAATAAACTGTCCATCAGCCTTGAGAAAATCGGGAATATCTGGAAATGTGCTTTAATTTGTATCACCTGTTAATGTTTGAATTCCCTACATGTGCCTGGAAATTTCCATTAATTGGAAAAAAAATCCTGAATAAAAACACAAACAAACCTACTTTTTTAAAATTCTCTAGAAAAGTGTTCAGTTTTTAGAAAAATATCGTGGTATTTGGTCGTTGGGAGTGATCGTTGAAAATTTAAGTTATGGGCCTTGAAATCCTTGGATTTCATCCAGTAAATTTACTGGACTCCCTGCATGATCACTCTGGGTTGTGATCAAAATTATACGAACATTTCTTGCTCATAATGAAAAATTCAGCAAAAATATATGTTTAGGTATTTCTGTTCAGTTTCAGTTTGCTTTGGTATACATATCTAAAGTCAAATCATGCGATATCAATATTTTTTGTTCTGATGGCAGCTGAGACTTTCATTATTCTCGTCTAATATTAACATGGTGTGTCGGATAATTTCTGGATAAACTATTAATTTACAAATAGTTTACTATTAATATTTTGCATTTAGTTTGCTCAAAGACTGGCGTAGGTGCAGAAAAAAAGGTCACCACGATGTGAACCCATAACAAACAAAAAATAACGTTAATGAAAAGTCGATTTTAATGCTCTCACTCACAGTGTTTTGTATTCAGCTTACAACTTAGTTTAATTTCCCCCCCCCACCCATATCCGAGCAATTTAAGGGCTCTGTCAGCTCCATGCGCCAAAGGCCTAGTTTCGACTTGGTCCATTATACTCCACGTTACGTTGGATCGAGTGAAATTGATCTGCTTTATATGTAAATAGGATATACTTGATTAAGGCTTAGAGTAAACAGGATTTCTTATTTCTCCGCATTTCTGTTTGGAATAGCTACGCTCAGATGCAAAGGGAGGGTTCCCATGGTGCCACGTTTTTATAGGGCTTACGTCGTGTTCAATCAGCCAATTTAGTAGACCAACTCTGCCGATCTCTTACAGAGTCTGGTGATGCTGGATTTATACCATTCGACAAAATGGATATTGAAGCACATTCAACTTTGCTGATGTTTTTCCGTCATCCATTTTTTAGGTTCTTGATCAATCTAACTCAGCTCAGAATGCTTTTTGATTATTAATCGGTGTCCTCAACCTATTGTTTTTGATTCCTACTAGTTAATGGTACATTCTGTTTCTTTGTGATGTTGCTTTGCAATTTTGAACAGGGGTATTATATGAAACGAAGTAGTGGTCATTACTTTTGGTGGTCTGTTATGAGCGTTGCACTGCACTATAACAACTTGATGAAATTGTGTTTTTTATTTTTATTACCGGTCCTAGCTTACTCTCGTAACTCTGCATGACGTCCATTGCCATTTCTGTTTAGAGTTTGTGTAAAAAATCCCTCGTTCATGTGTCTTAAATGATATCATTCCACAACTGATCCAGGTAGATAAAATGGTCCATGTAATGTCATCTTAATTGGGCCAAAAGACAACATTATCTTATGAGAGTTGTCACCAAACATGATGTCATAATGGCACTCGCTCATGACATCAAATTTCATTTCTTTTAACCTTAAATAATCAAATTAAAGAAAAAAAATGTAAAAATGTCCAACAAAAACGTTTTTGCCAAATTTCTACCTGTGTTAAGACATGTTGCACCTTGCCGTAAGCTAAAGAAAAAACAGACTTGATCAACTGATGCAGTGAAAAGCTTCATATAAATTTTATTTTGAAGCAACTTGTCTTACCCTTCTTGGAGTGATAACATTTGCGAGCATATTATGCACCCCCATAATCTTGCTAGAAATGAGAAATGATCGTGGGTCCTTTGGACTGTGATATATGGCAGGGAGAATCATAGCGAAATTGAGAGGAGGAGGCGGAACAAGATGACGGCCTACATCACCGAGCTGTCCGACATGGTGCCAACATGCAGCGCTTTAGCCAGGAAACCGGACAAGTTGACGATCCTCCGGATGGCCGTAGCACACATGAAATCTTTGCGTGGTAAGAACATCCACCGAGCGACTGAACGCCGTTCAACATTTTTTTATTTTTCCTTTTTCCCTTTCTTCCTTCACTGAGGTTTTCATTAAAATGTATAGCAGCGTTGCTGACTTTTGACAGAACTCGTTAATCTCGATACATTAATTTGCACTTATGCTCATTAATCTTTGATCTCACTAGGGACTGGGAATACAAGTACTGACGGTACCTATAAGCCTTCCTTCTTAACGGACCAGGAGTTAAAGCATCTTATATTAGAGGTTAGATTGATGCATAGCCGCGGAAATGCGAGAAGATCCTCATGATGATCTATAATGTAAAACTTACTAACGCATCACCACTTTTTACATTTTTTTTTTACAGGCGGCCGATGGCTTCTTATTCGTTGTGGCATGCGACTCAGGCAGAATAATCTATGTGTCGGATTCGCTGACACCCGTTTTAAATCAGTCTCAGGTATGGCTTTTTTAAAATTTGAACTGATGACAGGCGCATAATTCATTGCCTTGCTAATGTCACTGGCTAATTTTCATAAATTCCTCTAACCGGTGCATATTTAATAATTTACAGTCTGACTGGTACCGAGCTAGTATTTATGACATCATTCACCCGGAGGATCTGGAAAAAGTTAGGGAGCAGTTATCAACTCAGGAACCGCCAAACACCGGACGGATCTTGGATCTCAAGAGTAAGTGCCGTGCTTTGGTAACGTCACTATGCTTTTTCAGAGATGTTGTGGTGATTATCACACGGTGCACCCTTGGTTAAAATTGAGCTTTGATCTGATATAATTGTATAATTTATGTGTGTCGAGTTCTCTTTTATTTCTTGGCACGTTATGTAGCAAATGTAGTATGTCTCAAAATTGTAATGTTGTAATATTTTATTTTTCAGCTGGAACTGTGAAAAAGGAAGGACACCAGTGTAAGTAGTTTTCCATCAGATTTAACTGCAGGTTTTTATAGAGATGATAAAGCAAATAACTTTAGTTAAAAATGCTGGGCAAAAAGGAGCCTTTTAAGCTGCTCATTTTTTTTTAAATGAGCTCACCTGGTTGCTTATTGCAATCTGCCTTTCTAATTGAAAAATCGATTAACTCTAGGGCTTGCACGAGATCATATCTATATCAACTTATTATTTTTACCATTTGAAAATACCGTTATTATTTACCAAGCACTTCATATTTGTAGCAAAGCGAAAATATTAATGATGTGGTATTGTTCTTACAGCCTCGATGCGCCTTTGTATGGGATCACGTCGTGGTTTTATTTGCCGCATGAAAATCGGAAACATTCAACCGGACAGTATGACCACCGGACATTTAAACCGAATGCGGCAACGAAATAGTCTTGGACCTTCTATAGATGGAAACAATTACGCCGTTGTACATTGTACTGGTTACATAAAGAATTGGCCCCCTTCTGGTAGGTTACATCAAGTGCACTTGTAGTGGAGCAAAACTCGACACCTTAAAGAGCAATTTATTTCTGCCAGTTATTTTTTTACGGGGAGATTAAGGTTATTTTGCATTGTTGAGTAATTTCATTTTTGGTGCCTCGATTTGCTGCACAATGTGAAATTTTCAAACAGCAAATTTAGAGCTATTGAACTACAAGTGTATATATTTCAGGAGTTCAAATAGAACGAAGTGACATTGATGATTCGCACGGAGCGAACCACTGTTGCCTTGTTGCTATAGGACGGTTACAGGTGACAAACACGCCTAATACCAATGACCTCTCTGGTGCCAATTCAGGATGTGAGTTTACCTCAAGACATAGCATGGATGGAAAATTTACCTTTGTTGATCAAAGGTAAGCAGTGGTTTTGTCACGATATTATCCAATTTTTGAACATTTAAAATTACAGTTTGTGTTCTAATTTGTAAATTGTTTCTACCAGGGTGACGGCATTGCTAGGTTATCAACCCCAGGAATTACTCGGGAAATCTTGTTTTGAATTTTTCCATCACGAAGATCAGAGCCATATGAAAGAAAGTTTTGAGCAAGGTAGATACTCTCGTCTTTAAATTTGTAGTCTTTCAGTCTTGGAAGCTTGGCAAGTGCTAAGATTGGTCATGCGACTTCTTTTCTAGTTCTCAAATTGAAGGGACAGGTGATGTCTGTTATGTATCGGTTTCGAGCAAAAAACCGTGAGTGGGTATGGCTACGCACTAGCACATATGCCTTTCTGAATCCTTATACAGATGATGTTGAATACATAGTTTGCACGAATTCTTCAGCCAAGTAAGAACTGTCGATTTCTTTGGTTTCACGATGTTTGGCTTTATTTTTCATTTCTGAGCACAACTTATTATTAATTTCCAGAAGTTTGCATCACCAACAAGAGCCGCCTGCCACTAGCGTGGATCAGTCCACTTCGGATTCTTCCGCGCCAATGAGCCAATATAATCAGGGTCTTGTGATGCAGGCAAAACCGGAAGGACTAGATTATAGTATGCAGCGCAGTGGCGATATTTATCCCCATATGCTGCGGTCACATATCCAAGGTATAATATCTGTTCTGATATATGTAAGCTTGGGGTGTATTTTTTATGCTATCATAAATTTTGAAATATCAGTTTATAAAAAGGTGTTTTAACGTTCATATGTAAATTAATTAATCATAAATTTTGAAATATCAGTTTATAAAAAGGTGTTTGAATGTTTGTTATAACAAAAACTCGTCATCGTTTTTTCATTATGTTAATAGCTTTTTGATTTCATATGTTCTCTGATTTATTCCAAAACTAGGAGGCTCTCAAGGAAGACCCCCTTCGAGTCAGAATGTGTATAGTACGTACGATCCCACGCCTTCCCCCCTTGGATATTCCAGTCCGACTAATGTTCAACCTAGCGCTCCAGTAGGAATGGGTGGAATGTCCCAAGCACCCTCAGCTGGAGTGTTAACACGTATTAATAAACAAACATCGAGCCCATCTCCATCTCAGGCATGGCCACAACGACACATGGGACAGGTAGGCAGCCGTTAATGTTAACGGGCCAAGAGTTACCATTTAGCACTCGTTGGTCACCAACCTAGGTTTGGTTCTAAGGCAAAATTAGTAACCTTTGTCTTCCTTAGTCCGGGGAATCATTTGGACAACAGTATGGCCAAATGAGCCCTAGCCGATCACCGTCAGGACCCACGTACACACAGTTGGGTTCTTCTTCTGCATCACGGCCTTCCATTACTCCTGGTCAAGGATCGTCGTATCCTCACCCAACATCTGCATCTGGAGGGAACACTGGCAAGTGCATTTGGTCTAATCAATGCCATATTAGCATGGTCAGCGTGCATGTCCTTAAGATGCAGGTGCATGCATTTGTGCTTGATGCTGATGTGTCTTGAATTAATTTAATGATGATCTCTATATTAGGTATGTGGGCCAGTCAGTGGCAGAGTGGGAATAACCAGCCGCCAGAAACTTCTTCAGGACCCTCTGCAAATAGCCATCAGCAAGCAC
This sequence comes from Julus scandinavius, assembly GCA_034696685.1. Classification (NCBI taxonomy): domain Eukaryota; kingdom Metazoa; phylum Arthropoda; class Diplopoda; order Julida; family Julidae; genus Julus; species Julus scandinavius. Next base: position 48,971 of record JAQGAE010000033.1, on the reverse strand, counting down.
AAAGCGGCGGTGCATCGGCTCAGCCAGGGCAGCAGCAAGAGCTGTCAGATATGTTGCAAATGCTGGATGGAACTGCCACCACATCTTTTGAGGAACTCTCCATGTTTAACACGTTTTCGGAATGATGAAAATGCTAGTGTGGCTTAGGAAAACTTGCCCTTCCACGTAATACTTAATTATTGCAGTGGCAAACTGCAGCTTAAGCACGCCGTGCTCTTTACATAATGTTTCGTGGCACTGTACGACGAGAGACTCGAATGCTTTCGGTTGTGCATAAACAGTTCTAAACTTGATAGTGCCACACGGCTGGAAGAGAACCGTGTACCCATTCGAAATCTGCGTTGTCAGCGTGGTGTGTGCTTATCGTGCTCGGTGTTTCAATGCCACGCGAAATATTTGGAGCCGATGCAGCCGAAAACGGATCTCCTTGTACTAACTGGCGTAACTCTGACTGAGGTCGTGCAAAATGAAGTCCGGATGAGGCAGTTCTCTTCTCTCTATGCTAAATAGTCACGGCATTGAAAATGCATGGCAATTCCAACGTATCGTTGCCTTTTCAGCTTTCATTCCTTTTGCACTTCAGTTTCTATCAAATGCATAACTGGCACTAAAGTCCTAGCTCTCGGTGTATTAGGCAATAAGCAATGAAACTTACGTAAAGATATGAAGTGCAAGGTGTCTTTTAAAGAGACAATCACGTAAACATCATCCCTTAGTACTGGCACTGCTATGGGAGAAGCGTCCACAACGCCACCTGAATTATTTCTTCAAGTCATCGATTAGTTAATCTTAGTATTTAATTTTTGGTATTATTTAAAAATCCGCGGAAAGTAATTGTGTTTAAGTTTGATTTCGTAGTGAAATGCTGGGCATATTCAGCCATTCAAAAGCATATTAAGGCCGAATGCAATTTGTAGGTATTGAAATTAGTTTCAATATATTTTTTTTAAATTTGATTCGGATTCATATATCACGATGAAATTCGTTTTTGGCGGTCAACAATCATGGTACATTTAAATTTATTTATTATATGAATGTTTCTAAAACGGTGTTTGAAATGCACGGATTATTGCTCGATTATGCAATGCAATTTGAAAGAGCAATGGATTTTACTATTTTAATTTGGTCCATTTTACATATGTTTGACACCATTAGTTTAGGGTTATAGACAAGGCGTTTATTCAACTTTTGAACTTGGAAATATGTATGCCATGATCACCTTATTTATATACACACATACCTCGCTTTACAGCCTAGATACGTTCCAGATAAGTTAGCCGTAAGGCGAAAAGCCGTATAACGAATCAATTCTTTCTGCATTGTGATTTTCATTTTTTTCCCTTCTTAAACGAAGTGAAACCCATAAACCCATGGGCCGTAAATCGAAAAAGTGCCATAATTAAAAAAAAGCCGTTATAGCGAAAGGGCGTTTAAAGACCGGCCGCATAGTGAGGTATGGGAGTATTACAAAGTTCCACTTCATACTTTGGCAATATGTTTTTAAAAAAAATTACATTGCTATGCTATTTCAAGTAAAATTGAACACTTAATTTTCATAGCTTTCTGAATTATATTTATGGAAATTTTTTAATTTAACTTTGACATCGCTTTTTTTTAACATTGCTTTTGAGTCAAAGAATATGTCCAGCGATTTTAAAGTAACTTCCAGCTCATTCGAAAAGGGATGAGCATTTGTTGTGTTTATATTGGCCTATAAACTTGTTACACTAGTATTTTGTAAGGGACTACGTACGACTCTAAGAGACATGTGCATGCACAAATCATCCATTCGATCTACAAATTCCCTATTTAATCACGATCGATTGTATTGGTTAACCAAGCGGTTTGGTATGTCCATATGTTCAGAACAGTGTGGTTGATTTGGATTTTTGATTATCACCCTATGACATTACATTTATTGATTTTTTTGATGCAGAAAGGGTCCGTTCTTCCCAATCTTTTAATCCTGTCATTTTTCTAACGTTTTAAATTCTTCCCTCTTTCCAGGCTACTAGAGCTTTTTTAGCTTTAGTAAAATCAGGTGATTCCTTTCCATACCTTACTCATAATCAATCAGTTTTTTTAAATTTATCAGCCCAGGTTTATCTGGCGTCTATGATTATATGACATTGTTTTTCTTTGCACTTTTTGAAGATTTATCACCTATATATTCTTTTTTTTAAATCTCATTTTCTTTTCTTAGTCTCAATTGTTACTTGCACTAATTTCTCTCCTAACTTTTCACATTTGTATGGCCCTTTCTGCTGGAACATCTTTTCAAGGTTCAATATTCTCTGAAGACCATATGTGGTCAATATTTTTTAATTGAACCCTAAACCCCAGTGAATTTATGCGACCTGCTGCTCCAATTTGAGTACTCTATCCTGCTTATGCATTTGAGTTGATGGCTCATTTACTTGGGCCTGTATTCTCAACCATTGCAGGTTTTTAATCATTTGGCTGATAGCTAATCATGCACCTTCCAAATCATACTTTACAAAATTGTAGTTTTTTTCAGTTGCCGTATTGGTAATTGAAAATGTTGGCTTATTAAAGATTTGTCGGTGATGAAAAACAGGTTCTGGTTGTTTAGCCAAAACTGCTAATCATAATCCATCGAATCGACTTTTATCTTAGTTAAAATAAATCGATTAGTATACTTAGTAGCAGTTAACCACCTTGAAGTAATTTTTCCCATTAAAAAATGTTAATGAAGAAATGGAAGTAGACGCCCAAATTGCAACTGATATACTCCACTAAATTACAATATAAATGTATGATAAGGTAGTGGTTTTTTTCCAGATGTTAGATCTTTTTAACTACCTGTGGGATAAAAGTGGAATCGATTTCCTCTGGTCTGTAAAGTTGAAATTTAGTGAGATTTTAAGCATTCCAAATTTTTTCTGGGCGCGTCTTGACAGATTTGGAAAGCTTCGATTGCCAAAATCCTTATCCTGACTATATGCACAACGTGAAATCTTTTCGGTTAATGCACAGGTTCATTAAATCACACTCTCCAATATATGCAATAACATTGAAAAAAAATCGTTAATGCCAGCTACCTCTTCCTTTTATCGATTCTAATGGGTTCATTCGAGCAAAACACATTCATTGAACATTCTGGAAACCGATGATAATGATGATGATGATTGCGCAGATACGTCAATGCATTAGGTCTATGCCATTGTTTGATTTAGATACATTATAGTCGGTCATTTTGGTTGCCTTAAAAGACGTTCTTGCTGCTCGACGCGTTTTTGTGGTCGAGGAGAAGTTCTGTTATTGCACATGTCCATTCTGTAAATAATGATTTCATTGACGATCGAGTGATATCTTTGGGATACATTTGCAGCATTTTTTTGGTTATTGCATTCTAGATTCCTTCCTTACCTCTGCCTTTAGTCTCATTCGTTTCGGCAGGTAACGCTTTTTCTAAAGGCAAGATAGATTCTCTAGCGTGTAACTGCAATGCAAGCCTAGCTATGTAACATATCGATGTCGTGTACAAGAAATCAGTCATGTTTCTCATTGTCCACCATCCAGCTGTTAAACATTACAGTTCAACATATCCAGCAGTGCTTTTTTTGAGGGTATTTTGTACCTTAGGATAAAGCTGCTCTTGAATCCCACTGGACAGCAACTCATCTCGCCCATTTATCATTGTGTAGTTGCTGAATAGATACATAACCGCCACCCCCAACCCTCATTATGACCCTCTTGAATTTTCCAATTGTATATGTACGTAAACCATTTTTGTAAACTAATGTTCATCCTCATAGATCAACATTAAAAAAGTATAAACTGATTTGTCGAGAGATTAGTCCATGTATGTTAGACCCAATTTCTTTCCACAATGCTTGAAAATGTTCAAAATATTAATTGTTTTATTTTTTTCCTTCAATTAGATGCTGCAATTACTGCAATATAATCCATTGTTTTCCCCCAAGACTATTGCAAAATTTCTAAAAGGTACATAAATACAGTGCAGTTAATTATTTTTTTCTAATTTAAACATTATAGCTTTGGTTGCATACTGCCAAACTCAGTTATAACAAAGTTCAAACAACAGGTAATATCATTTTGTTTCATTATACTTGATACAGATGAAATATGAAATCTTACACTTTTCCAGTATATAATCTTTTAATTTTTATATAAAATGTTTATTTCAAAATAACTAAAATCATCACATGACCTTTTTCCTGCTGTATTAAATTGAATGATGCATTTGCTTGTACGTAGTTTCAGTACATGCAACATAAATCAGTGAACTTCGTTCAAACATGGATCTTCACGGAACGTGCGGTTCGATATTGCAAATTTCTCGTGGCGATTTTGTTTGTTTTAAAGGATATGTTAGAGGGAAACTGTGAAATCGTGTAAGTAATTGCATTTTGCGTTGTACAGCATGCTGCCTTCACGCTAAAATTGACGTAAAAATTAAATTAATGGTTGGGCAACATGCAGCATGCTTCTTTTCATGCTTAAATTACAGTAATTAATTAGTTTGCAAATTTATGAATCTGATTATGCTGATGTCAAAAGGGTGTGTTGTGATTTATGTAAAAATACAAATCATGCTATGTATATGCTTATAGTGTGTGATACATAAAAGTTAATTTTTCACGAATAGCTGGGGATCCAAGTTATGTTTGAAAACATTGACATGAGCAGAGCTAGATGTCGTGTATAAGGCTAATTAAATTTGTTTTGTTAAAATTGCCATGAAAAAAAGGTACTTGCCGTTTGAATTATGAAATTCAATTCAAACATAAATACCGTGAATTAATTTACTGATGATGAATTATATTTTTAATAACCATTTAGTAACCGTATTCAAAGTCAGTGTCTACCAAGTAGCAAATAAGAACACGTGGAAAACCCACTTAAAGTACTTGTATGTACATTAGTAAAGTTATATTGTTAAATTGATTAGAGACAAATTAAGTTTGGGAAGGATATCATCTTTAATACAGATTCGAATACATACAATATAAAATTAAAATAAACGCCTTGCCAACATAATCATTTCGCTTAATTAGTTATTCTTGGTACGATCATGTTCAAATCATATTATCAAAAATCAATAATTAACATCTATCATCTTGTGATCTAAATATAATAAAGACAATTCTGTTGTTATTGTGCATACAACTTAATTGATAGCATTAAAAAATCAATATTATCATTAACTTCAATGACAATGAAAACGGAATGTTCAATTTGAGGAATCAAAAGTAAACAACGTTAAATTGTCACTTTTACAAATTTGAACATTGATTTGTTTGTAAGCATGCCATGTTATCGGACAATGATGCAAAAATACTTTCTATATACATACAGATGCTCACAATTTCAATTGTAGAAATCCGTTATAATCATTGTTTATAACCCGATCGACATCGTACTCGATATAACACTGATATTGTTTTGAATTTGGCGGGTAACCAGCATCAAGAGGGAAAAATGTGTCAAGTTTGAGTTTCAAAAAGCAATCGGTAGATGGCGCTCAATTGGAAGAACCCTTGGAAAACCTCGTTACTAGATTTCCGGTGCCAAAACGAACGAAGAAGACGCTTGTATTTATGCTGCTCGCGATTAGTCATCTTGGAATAATTTTTCACCTTGTTTTTTTACTGTGTATGGAGAACTGACCAACTCAATGACCATTGAAAACGTCACAATGGGGTGAGTATACAGCTATTAGTTACGATATCGTGAAAATATGGAGAGCAGTTGTTGATCTAGTGTGATGATCTTCAGGGTGGGAGCTTCCATGTTTCAATCTTAAACACGAAAAGCTAATAAGATGGATCATACCGGCATTTAACACGATTCTTGTACATTGCTCTCCTTTCCATTTCGTATGCATTGCTCCTTCCATTTAACCTAAATGTATGTTTAAGTTGTGCATTTTTAAATGGCCATCGTTCGCTTTTGCCAAGAACATGGCACATGATGATCTGGTCTCTTGGTCGCGGTGCTTAATAATTCTTACTTTAATGATTATTTAATAATGTGTGATGTATGGGATTCGTCGGTGCAGACTTGCTTCTATTTACTTTAAAACTGCGAACGTAAATAAATGGTAACGCACGCCCGCCCGCCTACACTCTGGGATGCAGTTGCTACGTTTCCCCTTTAACTATATTCCCTGATAGGCCTTCGTTAACTGCAATGGTGCTCATAAATATAATTTACCCACATCCTCGTTTGCGTAATGTTGATTTGATAAGCGAGGAAAACCATTCGCCTGTCCTAATAAAAATGTGCTGAAAAATTGTTTTTGGAAGGTTAAAGACCTCGTGTCGAGCCCCAGACTTTTCCAGTTTTGGTTGGCCTGGATTATCACACAGAGGACAAATGTCCAATTTGAATATCCTAGATTAGTTATCAAACCAGCTATGCAAGCCTCCATTAGCAAGTCTCCAGTCCATCGATCCACATTCATTAAAAAAAAATAGTTTGCTTAAAGCTATAGTTTGGGACGGGTTCATGAAGTCATTAAAGTGTATTTGCATAAATAAGAATAATAGGTGATGTACAATGTCACATCTTATGTCCAGAAAAAGAATTCATCTCTAATGCAAATATTCCTTCGACAACACTCAATCTTGAACAGCAGAAATTTATCAGTTCAAGATGTGCTTATCAGTAAGCCCGCCAACTGTTAAGGAAAGGTTGATCTCTGTTGTTGATTTGGTACTTTATTATCAAAAATAGCATCATAAAGCCTATAGAGCGAGGCTTTATCTGATTTTTGGAGCATGATTCTTGCTCTGGTTTAAGGTCCTTTAACACTAACTTGCTAGTTCCACCTAGGTCAGTTTACACCTATTACCATTTCATAGAATTCTGGCGGACCAGGCACATAAGGAATGTGTGTATTTCTAAACAAGTCAAAAATTCTTTATGCATAGAAAATACTCCAAAATTAGATGATTACTGCATTCTCTGCAGTCGTGATTCCATGCGACCGTATCTTGTACTTTTGAAACGAATAGATTGTCTGGAAGTCTGACAGCTGCTTTTATGAAGCTCAATTTTGCATTGTCTTAATTGGAGATATTTCTAAGTAAACAAGTAGAATGATTCATAAATAGTCCCGAAACAACTGAATATTTGTTGATGGCTTGATGAATCCTATTGGTATGGATCATAGAGTGCAGTGTGCACCTGTACAAGTACCTATGTATATATGCCATAACATCAGTCTTCCAACCATGCAACATAAGTTTATGCCTAATATGTACCCCATGCCATTAATACATGTTTTTTGAGATTAACTCTGCCATATTCCCTCGCTGCAGGGTAGTTGTGTGTTCAAAGTACAAGGTACACAGGTTTATTTTTTGTGGATTTTGTTGCGTCAAAGATCCACGATTCTTTCAGCGTACATCCTATGAATGCATAGAAACTAATTTTGCTGAATTTCTCTCGGGAACATAAACAATTGCATTTACCTTTGCCGTTATGCATGCACACGTTTTCAGCTGTTGTTGCCGATTGCACATTGCGTCTTGAATTGTTAACTTTCATTCGAAGGGCTTTCTCATATGTAATGAATGTTAAATTGCCGAGAAAAGTTAAAAAGTTGTTAAAGGTCAAATTTTAGGTGTTTACGAGCGACCCCGACAACCACGCATAGCTCACCAAGGGAATGGTTTTAACACAGTAAGCTCGATGCAAATGCGACTTTTGCTAATTTTATAATTGAATTGCTTTGCATAACGGCTTAGCCAACGTGCAGCCATTTACAGCAATACCACGAGGTAACCGATGTGATCAGGGCGGCGTAATTTTGAAAACTACTAACGAATAACGGTTTTGCAAATTCAATTGCCACGCTGGTTCAATTCCCAAATTATATGTGGATGAGTTGACTTTTACATTTCAGACAATATCGTGCAGATTCGAGCTGCACAGGAAAGGAAAATACTCATTTTGAATTTGAAATGGGTGAAAAACTCCCTCGACGTTTAATAAGAACTACAAAATGTGCTTCAACCGATTGTTGACTGCCGTCACCTGCATCTTTGAAATTGCTGCTGAGAATTCCAATTTGCTAGTTGTTTCTGTACTAAAGGTTTCATACGTTTGCTTTAATCAATAAAACTAGTCGTTACTACGTTAAATTAAGCTACCCTAGTGAGAAGTCTGCTTGGACTGCTGCAATTTTCTCCCCTTATTTCATGGTTTCGCGGTTATTTTGTAAGAAAAGATTTGTCCACAAAATTAGCTAATCAATAATGCTAGAACACCTGTCTCACATAATTTTCAAAATTTGCAAAATTAACACCCTATTCATATTTAATACAACTTATGGCCAGATGTTTCCTAAACCTTTTTACGGCTACCTAATAACAGGCTTACCCTGTAATTATACGTTCATTAACTTCATCATGAATAATGGTTTTTGGACGTTCAGAGTGTTGACCTGTAAGGTCAGGAGATTATTGCGAATCTGATATTTGAACCAAATGCTTACGACGTCTGGTGATATCAAGTGAAAGGAGCTTATAAGAAAAGTAAGTCTGCTTGAGCTTCACAAATACAGATCCCAAGACTTTTTTTTCTTGGCAAAAGTTTTTATTGGCAGGAGCTTGTTATATTAATTCTCTTGGAATTGCGGAAATCTGAATTGCTTTGAAATGGGAGTTTTTATAAATGCGGAACTTACTCCATTTCAACTTTTACTGATATTGCTAAGAGGTTTTTTATGAATTCGGGGTGTATCGAAATGCCTCCACACTTTAAAGCCTTCTGTATCAGCTGTAGTTAATGAAGGTGTTACTGTAGTGCACCAGAAAATTTAAAAAATACATCCACTGGCATTGTTAGACTTAGTTATGCATTTTATAATACTTTTTTTTTTATTATGCTTGCACACGTCCAAGATGGGACGGTTTTGAGTTTACCTGTGTCAATGCCCTGTCGGATATTTTTTTTTCAAAGTAAAGTCGTTGAGCGATAACTTCTGCATGAAAGGAATTGTTTTGTTATAATCAGATATGCCCGTTTAAAAGCTATTGTTCGGCTCAATACCGTTCAAAGATTTCATTTTACGGTTGCCTAACCCTATCTAACCTAACGCTGTTCCAGTATTCAACGTCAGTTTGAAATTGATGCTAAATTTGAAGGAAATGGTACAATCTTTTGATATTTACATATGGTAACTGATGTATCTGTAATTATTTTGCAACGGCAAGATCATATGTGTAACATGTTTGGCTCTGACATATAGCCATATGGGTGGAAAAAATAATCAGATTAGTAATTATGAATTTTCATATAATCACTGTAATGTATCTAGGTAACACATCCCGACGAAATTTATGAACAACTCTGATATATGTATCTTGTTAATATATGTGCAATTTCAATTGATTTAAAAATAGATGTGTTGCTGATGTTTACACCAGAGGATGCAACATTGTAAATGATGACATTGCTGACAGTCTATAGGTGTTTTGCAAAATCTTATTTTGCAATATTATACGAAAGAAGCCTTTCATTCGAGAAGCATGTCTGTACTGGGTTTCATCATCCCTTTTGGTCTATGCCCAAATAAGCATGACATCCCATTTTCGCCGCACAACTCCATTGTATATTGCTTTGTGGATTCCAGGATCACGCTTTATTATTGTTTATGTGTTTTATTCGTCCGCGACTGCACAAATAAAATTGGTGGTTTTGCATGGCTTCATTGTAGTCGCAGGAATTACTGCTCAGCGCTTACATAACCGACGTTCCTGCACTTCATCTTTATTGTACAAGTCACTCGATGAAAATGTTTTAGCCACTTTTATCTTCCATGCCATTAGTTTCGCAAGGAGTAGATGTGAGAAACTACGCTATGTAATGTTTTAAATCAGCATAATGCTTAGAATTCCATAATTTATGAAGTGTTATTATTTATGCAGAGGCCAGTGAAGGATTGCGAACTTGCCGGATTCTTGCAACAACTTGCAGAATTGGTAATGGGGTTTGTCTAATTCAATTATCAGTGCCGCACTCTCCTGTTTGGAGATTGTCATCTTGGAATTTCACGATTAACAAATGAACAAAGGTGCAATCGATCCAGAAGAGTAAACCCAAAAAATCATTAATTATAACGACAAACTGATAGATTTACTGTTTAATAGCATGCTTGTCGATTTAATAACCGTTTACCATCTGAAACTGTCACTCGTTCAAGTCATACATTGTACCTCTTTGGAGAACGTTAACTGTCCTGAACAGTACAACGTTTGTGCCCTATTCATAGTTTTAAAATTAAACTAGATTATAGTATACAATGATATTCTTTATTGCTATTTTTTTGTGGAAAAATTGTACCTTTAAGTATCTTTAACAGCTAGTAGTTAAAAAAACTTGATATATATATTTTTTGATGAGCTTATATTGATATAATGTGTTTATATAATGCTGCCTCAGATGTCTTCATGCGTTTCTAGGGAATAACTTCTTTTTAAGGGCCGTTTAAAAATGTCGTTGTATAAAGAAGTGTGCTTATATACAATAGAATGTGTCGCAAGGCGGGGAATTCAATAGGAGACATTCCCTGCAGGCACATATTCACACATAACATTATTGTCAGATTTTCTCAATATCTCACTGTATGCTCTTCTTTAGTTGAAAGCATTTCAGAGCGACCCATAAAAAGGTTTGAACTATTTCTTACGTATGGAAACTTGGTTTTACATTATACATTTGTGTACCATATGTAATAGGTTTTTTTATATCTTAACGGGCTAAATGTACCATTGTATTTCTGACGAATTTGACTATATTGATACTCGAATGTTGAAAATGCATGCATTTCAAGCTTTCGAAACAGCTTTTTTTGATACAATGACTGAAACTTCTATGCTATAGACAATGTTGGTCTTTTAGAAGGGATAAACGCTGATTGAGGCCTATAAAACATGCTACTTCTAAATTCTATAGATGTGAACGTTAACATGAGATGAGATAATTATCTTTTAGTATTGATTGAAGACTTGCTTTTTTTCAAGCTGCTGCCTGCTATTAACTACAACGTATATCTCTTGTCAAAGTAGTTAGCTTTCACATTTCAACAGCTTCAACATCAATAATCACTCGTCCTTATTTATGTCGATTGTTCGATGAGTAGTCTAGCCTAATGCGTGTGTTAAAATTGCTCATCAATCATTGTAAAAAAAAACTAAGGATGTAACGCTGTCGTATGCCATTTAACAAACCGTGGTTAAGTTTTCCCATTTTATATAACAGACTAACAGTGCCGTACATGTTCAATCTGGTTTTTTTCCCACAAGGGCATTCTACAAAAGAAAAATTGTAGTTTTAGTCATTCATGAAATACTGCACATGATCAAATTGCGATTCAGAAGCATTGGGAATTCTCTTCTGATCATTTTTTTTTACTTTCACTTCCATTTATCCTCAATTTCTTTAGTAGTTGGTCGACTGTTGGTATATTGAGCTGCAGTTTTACTAACTTGGTTAGATTGTGCCTCTGTACACTTGATTTGTTATTTCCAGTCAAATGCCTTCTGTCAAGGAATCAGTGTTCAGTACAACATCGATAGTAATTCTTTCCGTCTTGCCAAACCACAAAACCCCATTTCATTCTCTAAGGTGGACTGAACATTTTTTTTTCTCACATTCAACTCTCTGCTCTACAGCTAGGATATTGCAGGCGATTCAAGAACAATGGCACCCTTTAAAGATGTATTATTAGAAATATGTAGCACTTTTTGAATCCCCCAACATACATTGCATTTTATTTTAATATAATTCAAGCCAGGATCATTGATGAAGAAAATTCAATTCTTTTTGAAAGTCAATTCAATATATATCTAATAACTGGAATAAAAGGAGGAATAAATGGTGTGGAGTAACAATTTTCGAATACTTTTTTCGCAATTTTGTTTAAACTTGGCTACTATCCAAATGTTTATGCTGGCTGCATTATATTAACATCTTGTTTTCATGGACACATCCGCTTTTATTGGCACAATCCGAGCATTGGTGCATGTCGATTTTTGTAAGAAGCCCCTCGAAAACAAATGCTTCTGAATTCTCAGTATTTCAGAAGTTTCCAGCAGATAACACAGGAAATATAAAAGTCAGGCCATCGACCTATATGTCAGCATAGTGTCGAAAGATCTGCTTTCAGTTTACTAACTTCATTCTGAAATGTTACAAGACATTGTGAACACTCTATAGTCAAAAGAAGTCCTTTTGGGATTTCTTTTGGAGAGAGAGCTCATTCACCTTGTAAGGTACATTTTGGAGGCCTTGTTGCTTCCTAGCTTTTTGCAACCAGACACGTCTATTCCGTACCTTCCAGAATATAGAACAATCCAAAGATGCTCAAGTCTGTTCAACCATATGGCTGTAGCTTGTTGAATGCATAATCGCCAATTGATTCATTTTACTTCTTGGCATTGCTCCACAAACGCTCCATTTAATTGCTTAATGGCATCTAGCCTTCAGTGTACCTCATGTATGCTTCCATTGCAGCTTTTCAAGATTCCGGTCATACCATAGTTATGATGTTGGCCTTGAAACTGAAAATAAATGTGCTAACACATGTGTGTCGCTAATGCACATTTACAATACGTTGTTCCGCTACACCTTTTATTATAGAGGTGCTAACGAGTAACAACCAATTTTCATTAGTAAAAGTAATTCTGCATGTGATCCTTCCTGAAGTGACAAAGTTGCAGTAATGAATTTATGGTTGTTTGGTGTGAATATATGTGTAAATGTCATGTAATGCAGTGTAACTGATAAGTTTACCAAAAAAAAACTTTTAAGAAAAAGTTGCGGAACCTGTGAAAACTTTCCACGAAACAAAGTTTAATACCGTTGACCTAGAGTCCTAGACACATGAATTAGAGTAGCAGGCGTATTGTATAAATGAACACATTGAATGCTTTTTCAGGGCGAAAGTGAAATGTTTGTTCCGCACACCGCACACATTATTTCAAAGATAAAATTCATGTTCTTTACTCGGAATAATTTGTAAGGAAGTTTTATTGGTTGCATAAATTTCTGTAATGTAGTAAGACTTGCTTTTGCCAGTGGCCAATAGACACCAACATTAAGAAAGTACGCAAGGAGTTTTCCATAGCATGCATTAAACATATGAATGTAATTTAATATACTGGTTAGACTATTAATGTTAGTGTGAAAAAGTACATCCGCACAAGAGCTCATTTCGTGTGGGCTTACAGGAATAATTTACACGTTATTTCTATTCATCTGGTAGATTTAGGGAGGTGTTTGTATACCAGCTTATGCTTTTTATCTCCATTGCTGATGAACTTTTACATAATGCATGTTTTATTATTCCATGAACCTAATTTAGTGCACACGGTACATCGATCAGGAGGATAATGCTTTTAGTATGATAATCGTATAAACCCGTTTCTATACGAGTCTTATAGTTAAAGTGAAATTTTGTGTAAGGATCAGCGCCTAGTAAATCATTTGTTGGGCTTGGTCTTTGGGAATTCTATTAATCTGGTTTTCCTGTTATAGTTCGTAATGTGTTTTATGATGAGGGTATATATTTTAATTAAATTGTTGAAATCCCCGTTTGAGTTGTCTTCACGTTAGGATTAGATTGAAAATTGCATTTAAGTCGTTGTACGTTTCAGTACTGTATTCCAGCAAAAACATAAATTCACCCGTTTATGTATAATTGAAATTTACCATATTGCAATGGAGTTGACGATATTTTGACTACTTTACTGTAAGTCTAGAACCTTGATTTAAAAAAAAAAATCCGAATTGGCGGGTTGCCTTATTCGACCAAGTCATTATAAAAATAAGCTTATTCGGATTTGTGTATTTACTCAGACAGCGGAAAACTCATTAAGGATTCAGGATTAGTGTCAAATACACCATGGTAAATAGTTTAACGTGCACGTATATTCTTCGAATTGTGTGCATCGGAATCTGTATCCAGACCACATACAGCACCAGCATGGCACTTTGGCATTTAAATGTGCACATAGAATAGATTCCTCGCTAACCAGTGGTGTGGTGGTTCGTGAAAGTCTGAGCTATGCCATACAGGACAAATCGAGGCTGATCTCTATTCTTTGAAAGCTTATGCAAGGGTTTATCACGGACTAAAATTTTATGGCAATCTCAAATATCGATTTTTACTTTAAGAGAAGGATTTGAAAGCATCATCTTTTTTATACATTATCTTATGAACGATCAAGATCAGCAAGAAATATAAAGAAGCCTTGCCGTTTCTTAAGTATGCGCTTAGATAATATGCTCATATATTGCTATGTTCATAAAGTGTACAGGGGATGGACTTTGTGGATATAGAGGGTAGAATCCTATAGAACGTATACATGATGCTCATGAAATATCTTTAACATTTTTCATTGACTTCCTGAATTAAAATTTCTAAATTGAATACGGTGGCAGATATACTATTAGCATTAATAGTAGTTTTTTTTCTTCTTCTCTCGTATGCACCGCTGAACCCTGCTAGAAAAATGTTCATACTAAAACAATTTAATCGTAGGCATTGCTATGTTTTGAAGGTTACATTATCTATCAAGACCATCCCGTCGTACTTCCTGTAATCACAAGTTATGCATTTTGGGCGTGGTGTGATTGTATTCTGATTATTTATAGTTATGAATTGAGAAAGTTTCATCCGTGAAGCTGATATAAATCTTTATGAATGGAAAAATATCAAGCCACCCTTTATTACTCTTATTTTCGGCGCCTTTATAAAAGTAATAACGTCCCTGTCAACCAATTTTCCTAGGTATATTACCCGAGTCAAACCGTTCTTTCAATGTACAATGCATATTTCGTTCAAATTTCAACTATTTGAGATCTCTTGTAAATGTATTCTCTTTTTATCAATTCAATTAAGCATTGTGAATATTGAAGTGAGTTATCTGGATTGTGGGACCGTATCACCATAAACGAATGAAATTTGTATGCATTTTTTAGGTTTGAATTTCATCATATGTGTCGCGATTGTTTCGTCATGTTTTTAGTTCCTGTAAATGCATGCTGACACTAAAGTCCTAAACTGAAGTATATGGTACAACGTGTTTCAAGCCGTTAACCTCAATTTCAAGACTGCTAAATACCTTACTGTCATCATAAGATGGCTATTAGAAAGTTATGCTAGCCTATATAACTCGCCACATTGCGATATAGGATTATAAAGCGATAATGAAATGAACTGTTTACTTAATATACTTCCATTTAAAGTAATTTTTGATCTTAATGGCCTCTCGTTTAGTTTGTGTTTGTTGTCATCGTATCCGCAAATGTGTCACCATTAAATTAATATGTAGGCAGCTTGCAGTGACTCTACATTTACTTCTTGGTGTCAATGCATATGTGTGGAATACAAATCAAAATATCTCAAAAGAAAATGTAGACGAAATAAGGCCAACAGATGCATCAATTTCAACTTTTCTTTTTAACTTGTAACAAGTTGCGGTTTTCATTTAACATCTCGAGTGCAATCATGAACATAAGATTCATGTTTTTTTAAAGTTAGATTAATGTAGATGTCATTCACTAGTTGAGTAGAAACCTTAAGTCCACTTTTTCAATATTGGAGCGATGCAAAAAGTTAGCAATAGATGGCAGAAGTTGCTCTACGAACATTCCTCATGAATTCCAACTTTGTGCAAACAATCGATATCATACTTCGCATTTTATTAGGCTGTTAGACTAAAAATATAAATGTTCTACTTTGCCAAATCCCAAAGGTGGGATTTCGACGCGCTCTCAGATCCACATTCGCAGGAGATCTAAAATTCCGTTATCGGTAGAAATCTAAAATGGACTTACTTTTCCACACATTTGACCGCCTTCCTAAAACATGAGGAGAAGTTGCCTCTTTTCTTTTTAGATGCCATTTCGAGCTATTGATCATTTTTACTGTGTGCTTGAACCGACACTGGGAAATAAATGTTGCATAAAATCTATATTAAGTTGAAAATGGCATAAGCTGTTTTAGTGGTGCATCGTATAACATCCTTTGCAAGAACCTGATAGTTCTCTTACTCGTACAATTTGTCGGTTTGGTTTGGCTATGAATCTGAACGTATTAAGTTTAGTGAATTATCGTCAATACTTAATGGACTCTCTCTCCATTCTGGAGCTTGAAATATTCAGGTAACAACAGTTCTACCTCGCTTATGGGGGTCATCTATCTACGTGTGGGCTATGCTGCTCCAACCTCCCCCCTGCAGGAAACCGTATTATGTGTACTACAAATCATGTTATAAGTAAACGTCTTGGAATACACTCCCAACACGAGATATATCGATTAATAAATAAATGCATGTATATACGCCACAAATAAACGCAACTGAACCGTATTTCAGCTATTATTGCTGTCTGTGCGTGGGAAATAACTCGAACAATTCTTGTTTTGATAAATATGCTGAGATAAGTTAAAAATACGTTTTTGTTTGTGCGTGGGCATGCTTTCTGCACCAAGGTGAAGACATTTCCTTAAGTTTATACGTGATCGGAAGTATTTTTTTCCCCGGTTTTTTAATTCCTGTCAAGCGAAGAGTATGTAGGTTTTGACCCTGGCTGTGATATTGAATGACGGTTGCAGGGTTGTCTGGTACTGGCAGGTCTAAAGGACCTTCATCCAGATGACTCTTGGAGTTTGAGTTGTAATATAAGGACGTCACTGGTCCACGGGCTATGCTACAAATCATATATATATTTGTTTTTAAACATCACTGGCATGTTTATGGCCTCTATATGTGTACAGCTTATAATAAACTATCAAGGCAGTGTACATGCAGTGAATGCATAATGCCCAGTCTCGTATCATGCCTTTGCGTATTTGTAATAATAGTATTGACTTTATATAATGTAATACGAGCAATAATTTTCACCGTTATCCATCATAACTTGGTGACGTTTATAAATGGCTGCATTCCGTTGACGTTGTTTGATTTGTTTTCTCCTGCAGCACTCGTTTATCATTCTCTAAATCAGCAGACAGATTAATCATGCTGTATTAAAAGGACTGCAGGACATAAGCCGGGCAGTGAACGTTAAAAAATGGCCATATGTGTACAGCCCTGTATAAGATGTCGGCTTATACACCCTGTATATAGGAAAAAGGATTTCTTCCTTACGATTGCAATTTATGATATGTGAATTTCTTGTCACATTTTTATATATGCAAAAGCGTGGCGACTGCACAGAAAATGAGAACGTGCTTTTTCCTTCTTAGACAGCATTTATAAGCGTTGAATTTCCATTGCCAGACCACTAATGCAACTTTGCAGTTGATAAAAAAATCTTGGAAGATAACTTCCAAAATGACCCATATTAAATTGAATATTTCAAGATGAGATGTTCGTATATTCTAAGTCCGAATGTCCAACGAGAAATGCTTATTTTTTACCATTGTAATAATACTGTATACTTGTACTAGAATTAATAATATTAATAACAATCTTAGCGACAAAGTTGAAATAGTTTTATTTTTCTCATTGTTTCTCGTGTTTTTGTGCATATTAGTGACGAGTTGAGCATTATTTTAAATATTAGTTTCTCTAACTTAACTTGTTGGTTCTCAAAGCTTATTCACATATCGAAAGCATAATGAAGGTTAATAAACAATGACATTTTTCAAAAACAATATACAAAGTAAAAAATATATACCTATAACATATAGTTAGTAAAAAATGAATAGTAGCATAAAAATGTATACCGAGGATGTCAAATGATGGACATTTTTTTAATGGAACAAAGTAAAAAATGTGCCAAAAAATGCAAGGTGTGCGATTTAAAATACTGTGGTAATATAGTCATTGCGCCACTGCACGGGATTCTATGGTGTAAAAGCGGAATTGCATTTTAATTGACATATTTTTATCCGTCAATTATTTATGAAATTTAAAAATGTACAACTTTGGAATACGTCTTTTCAATCCAAAACTAACCACATGAATTCTTGATTCAACATGTTAACCTTTAACGCTAAGTGCATTGGTTGGCCCACTTAAGTGATAACCCTCGACCATAAAGTGCACCATCGTTCTTCAAACTATTTAATGGACTCGTTAATTCGTAACGAGTGCGTTGCGAATTAAGTCCAGGCAATTTGGAATTTTAATGATGTGCAATCATAAATTGTATGCATCATCGATTAGTTAAATCCGGATATAATAATGGATCGTTTTGTTCGTCGCCATGGTGACCATTGTTCATTAAAGGTAACAGGTCATCTTATTTGTTCTGTTTATTCCTTAGTCACCTTAAGGAGAAGTTAGCACCAAAGGCCCGATGGTCCATATATGTATAGAGAGCACACAGGATCGGGTTGTATGCATTAGACGCCAGGGCAATCCTTTATTGATTCCCTTCCAGACAAGAAATGGCAACTGTAGATCGTCAGCATTTTGATGGTTGCCATGGAAACCGGCGGAATCTGGGAGGTGATTTTCTGTTTTGCGTTCGGCCGACAAGATTCAAAGTTGATAATTATGGCGGTTTCCGTCCCATGAATTCCCTTTCCATTTCATGTCACTTTGCTCACGGTTTGCACTTTTATTGCAAACGCGACATTCTCGATACCGATCAAAGCAATGTGCAGTTTCGTGTTCAAGTAGTTCCTGCATGCATTCTACCACGTTCGACCTAATGCCATTATTGACGACCATATGCAAGGGCTCGACTATACACACAGTTTCAACAGTCGGTTGATGATGGCATCCGTGAAAATATCCCAATTTATCAGGCTCGCCTTATCTATCGTAGAGTTGCTATCGAGTCATACATGCTTTGTGCATTACATCTTAATGTAAAGTGAGAAAAGATAACCATTCTTCGAACATTAGAGCAACTCTTGAAGTGCACGCTAGGATAGATTCTTTGCAGCACTTAAAAAATAGTTGACATGTTGCGAGAGAAATTGTAGATGGCGTTGCTGGTATTGATTCGGCGGTCGCCAAAATTCTATTATGTATGTCAATGGCTATTGTGATCTTGGTTCAACCTTTTTCAGCTCATGGCGCACGCGAAAGATGTCCACGGTATATCAGAAAGTTAAGAAATTTTAAGGAGAAATTTCATGAAATATATAAGTAAATTTTCTTTAAGAAATTGTATTTCCACGGATAATATGATGGAAACTGGAAACCAATCTGATGGCATAACTCAGCTCCATTTCCGCTACAAAGTGACAAGATTTTTGTTGTTTTATTAAACCTTTCCCTACACCATAAATTCTTTAAATTTTGGGAGAATCCATAGAAGCATAGCATCCTTTCACATTGCCCCCAAAGTTTTGCGGCACATCTGTGGACCCTTGGCGGCCCCCAGTTTAAAAACAGTGGGCTGTTGGATGACTTAAGACCGGGGATCTCGCTTTGGTGGTTTTCAATAACACATCGTAATTAAATTGGTAATTTTCACCAAATTCTATCATTTGTATTCATTGCATTAGTTGGCGAAAACATCACCTTTCGTTAGTAATTTTGACTGATTTTTTCGATGTCCACCTATGTATAATACAGTCTTAAATCTTAATAGAAATGAGATTATTTGATCCGTGTTATGAGTCTTTTCTCGTTTTTTATTATGACATTTAGGCGAAAAGATTGGCAATATTAGGCCTACTAGCTAATTAAACGTCTATGAGATGTCAAGTAATGAAATACTTTGGGATTAATTAAAGTACTCCGTTATTGCAAATTATAGGGAAATGCGTGCATACATAATTAAATTTACTTTGTTTACTTTAGTTGGTGGAGGGGAATAAAGGGAGGAGGAACTTTTATAAATGTCTCAAATATAGAGATAAGCATCATAAGCAGTGTACACTGTTATGTTTAACGCCAAATGCAACGGTATAGATATGGAAAAATCTTATACCGAGCATGACAGCGGAAAATTTCCAAGATCTAAAGTGATAAATAGTAATTGGAAATTGCATAATTTTTGCAAGATTAAAGGGAAGAAAATACTAAAGTGTAAAACTTACCAGATTTTATGACAATGAAACTATTTCGATTTTACCGTATTGATTTCTGACAGTTGCAGTAACAAAAAAACTACAAAAAAATGTTCCCCAAGGATATCTTCATTTTTTTTATTCAATTCCGTACTGTGTGATTCATGAAGCGATCTATCTCTTGAACAAATAAAAATTCGGAAAAGTTTTTTTTTTACACATATGTAATGTTTTAAAAAATAGCTTCATTCCTAGTTTTGCCCTAACAAATAGGTTTTAGAATGGCTTTAGGAGTGAGCAACCATGCATTGCATTGCTGCTATAGGTGATTGCTCACCATCAGGGACAAATTCATTTTATGATTTTGATATATGCGATGATAAATTGGGGCTTATGTAGATTTCACAATATTTTACGTTAGATGCTTTTGTTTTCTGCTGCTACACATGTTCCTGTTCCTGATCCACCCTGTTCAAGGACAGCTCATCGTCTTAAGAAAATCTATCCGGATGAAACTGCTGATTAATGAAAATTAATTTTTCATCATACTCAACACCATATTGAAATGCTTATCGTTATATCTCCGCACAATATATTACCGGAATTTATAACTTAATTGGGTCAAGGGCATTTTTGCATTCTGTTAGTAATTGGTTTTAAGCGCAAATATTTCATGGGCAAGAAAATCGAATTTCTACAAGGGAAGAAACTTAGGTTTAAATTATTTATATTTTTTACGACAAAGCAAGAGATTAATGAAGTCGATTTAGTCCATTGGTTCACTCCATTATAGCAGTGCGTAAAATGGGAATTTGCCATTAAAGCCTCTTTTCGCTCCTGCAATTAATTGATTAGCAAATTGCGAGCTTTTTATTTCTACTGCTGAAAGCGTGTATGATGCTACGGTTTCCTTGACACGCTTTTTTTGTCGCCGCCAAACCCATTGAATGCATCTCGTTGTAGGATTATATACTCTTTTCAGAAAGGATTTTACTTAATTAGTTGGCTTAATGTTCATCCTTTGATATGTTTATTAGACGCTCACATTCCATACGGCATCTTGCTCAGCACGTTTTGATATTGGTATGCTTTTAAGAAGCCACCTTAATGGGGTTTTTCAATCTTTCTCATCGAAATTTCATCCATTTTCATTACGTTAACCTTTTGTCCTGTTTTCTAAGGAATCTAATTTTGAACTCCACTTTCCCAGCTAATCCCACTCTTAAGTGAATTTTGTCTCCTCAAAGAACCTCTCGTGCAATTGGGGGATTTTTTCCCGATCGAATTTTAGGATGCCTATGCTCATGGTGTGCTAATTGTATTGTTTATCTCATAACGGATTCCATGATAAATGAATTTCCGTTAGCCATTTGGGTTTGCGGTTGGATCACTGCAGCCCAATGGCGATGGATTTATCGTTGTCTGGATTCCCTTCTGTTCTAGCCGAGAAGACTGCAATGCACAGGATTAACTAAGGTCTAAATGCCGTGCAGATAACAATAAATGTCACATCAACTTGATGCCTAATGCTATACGGCACATTTATTCTCGACGAACTGTTACTGTGATATTTTAAAGGACATCTTCGACACTAAAGAGCTCTGCGGTTTACGTTTCCTATTTACGTCACGTGGAATTCTTCTTCTTGGTTTTATCCTATTTGGACCCTTTCCTGATTTTTTACTACGTCTTTTCAATCGGCTTTGTGTGCAAGAAACACGGTAATGTATGTCTGTGTTTGTTGGTAATGGTAAACTTTGTTGGTAGATATCCTGAAAATACATTTATGTATGAAATACGGGAAATAGATTGGTTACCATTACCGAGAAAGCAGATCTGCTTGGAAAAAATCGAAAACGCATAATGAAAGTATTTACACATCAACAATGAAATAGAAGAATCCATCATAATGCTGTTTTTTAGAAAAGCACTCAAAATAAGTAATTCCTAATACATTTAGTAGCTTTCATACAGTATAGCTACTTATTGCATACGCAAGTTACATCTAGGTAAGTTTTAAAAAAACATTAGCAATAGTATTTTCTGTTCATCGAACTTTGGGGAACTTTGGTGAAAATTACAGTTTAACGTTTTAAATGGTCAGGAAGATAAAAATGTATTATCATAAGGAAACGATTGTTTTAGCTTTCTCTATATCCTATCCAACCAGCATTCATGGAAGGAAGAAATCATTGAAACTAAGATGTATTTCTTCATCTATATACCGTACTAATCATTGATGTATGCACGTTTAATTGGTCTGTGATAAATTGAACCATTAGTTGCATGGCATGACAAACTAATATTTTCAATTGTGATGGCATGTCGTTAATTTTGCCAAGGGAAATCCGTAAATCTTAAAGACAGATTTGGTCATTTAGACAAATAGTGTACGACTAGAACATTGTCATTAATGTATTGACGTAAATCTGAAGGTCGTAAAGGGATTTACTGCTGTCTTCCCTTATTTGTTTAATAGATAATAAAGCTTTTAAAGTGCATGAGGTGGTGTGTACTTGCGGTTTAGACTTGTTAAGTGGTAAAAACATTCATTGTTCAAACATTTGTATAATTGTTCCATATTCGAAATTGTTACGCCTTTGGAATGGTCTTATTTACGTTGATTTCATTCCTTAAAGCGCGTCTTTATAGTATTGTAAGTGGCTGAGGTTTCCGTGGGCAAATAATGGCAAATCCTCTCTATTATCCTGATATCTGATTGGCATTATATACGCATTACAATGAATGCTGAAGCTATTTTTGGCGCATATCATAACATTTGCACCGCTCATGTATGAATGCAATTTGTCAGAAACACATTTTCAAAGGGGCCCCCTACTGAACAAACACTTTTTGTTCCCTATACGCGATCATTCGCACACGACCTACTTGCACAACCAATGAGGAAAAGGTCACAAATCTGTTTTTCTGTTTTCCAAATCATCTTGGCGAAATTGGCAAGAATTTCATCAGGGCTCGCGCGTTGAAAAGAGAGCCCTTGATTGATTTACTATAATTGTATTAGATTTTTCTTTTTGGCTTACATTGTGTAAACATGCAAACCGATGACGAACATGTCACACCACAAAAACAAATGTCTGTCGAAGGCCTGCCAGGGATTTTCAAGTGCCCCGATATATCAAAAGCGTGGCGAGGCAATGTCGAACGCATTAGAGGAGGCCGCTTCCGTTGCCTGCAAGCCGCAGTGGTTGATGGCGCTCTCACGCTTGCTTTGTCTAGATTTTGACAAGACTGACATCCGCGCCGTAAGTAAGCTTAGTGCGTCTCATTTCGCGGAACGGGTGTGTGGAGCTGGTAGTAAGCGGCAAATGCGGGAGCTTGAAGCCATCAATTGATTGGAATATGTGCCGGAGGCCCGCATTGCCTTTCGGAAGTATGACATTCTACGGCGCCGCTTGCGGAGTGCAGAAACAAAAGAGTTGGGAAGATCCAACTCGACGGTTGCATTTCGGACAATAGCTTTCTGTACTCTGGTGGTGTTGGAAAAGAAGAGGAAAAAAGTTGCGGTGAAATAGTGTTTATCTCGGAGTTGCATGAACGTGGTGAATCTTTGGATCGACGGTTTCCAGAAGTCAGCAGGCAGAATGATTGCCGCCAACTTAGGATTTCTTCTTACTGCAGAGCCATGGCCAAGGAGCTGACTGCCAGTCAGCTCTGTCAACTCTATTTGTGCAGTTTATTGCTCGGAGGAAAAAGGTACACCTAATAGTTGGTATGATGCGAATGCGTGTTGTCCTAGCACTTGTGCTTTTTTTTTCTTTTTTTTTATAAATTTCAAACTGAAATTTAGTTTGTTATTTGAAATTGCTTGCGGCTCATCAAATTTCAAAGTGTGTATTCTGCGAATTATATACAATTCCTGTTTAGTTCAAAGTTTTACATGTGTTATATGCATTTATCATATGTGATCAAGTGTTTAGCATGACGAAGATTGATATTCGGATATCAGTTCTGACTTAGTTATTTTTTGTTTGTTTTTTCATAAACTCCATTAAGGATTTTAGAAAGAAAATATAAAATCTCAACATTAGCGGATTGCGTTTTATTCAGAATAATTTATTCTGCATTTGTTTACAGAATAGTTAATTTGGATAAAATATTTTTGTTGTTGTTGAAACTGAGATTTGAATGCAATATAAAACTACAATATATATACGATTGTTCCAGCTATATACAGACTGAGTCCTGTACAGTTTATTCATCCGTAGCACATACAATTGTTTATTTTCAATATTTCATCCATGTTTCCTTCAGAATATTGTAACAAATAGTCAATAAAGAGATGTCTTGTTCGATTAACGAAAACTTGGAAATCGGACCAGCTGAAAATATAACAGCTATTTGCGTTATCTGTTGACGGTATTATTTGTTAAACACAGTTAATATATTGTTGTACTTTTGGTCAAATTTATCACCAACACGGATTAATATATTGTGCGTCAGGAAAATTGGTCGCAATTAATTTGTGGGAATTATCATGCTATTGCCACAATGGATTTACCGAATTATAGTTCATTGTGCATAATGTCATTTTCCTGTTCGTCAGCGCGGCACCAAAATAGGATTGAACAACGATCTTTAAAATTAGTTTTGTCGCGCATGCATCAGCTGCTGACAGTTGTGTCTGTCAGTGTTAACGTTTTTACTCAATCTGCGCTCGTATCATTGTATAATTGGGTTTATGCCAAGTGTTAGGAACACTAGGAAGCATGATTAGTGGCGCCAGGACTTTAGATTGAAAACCCCTTGTTATTGCATTTCCAGTAAATATGTTGAAAGCTGCTTATATCATCACGCTCATATTTTCAGATGATTTTCAACTTACCACACATCACCTAAGTTTTATTAATTAGTATAGTGTGCTAACTACAAAAAAATAAACTACCGGCAATTTATAAAATGTCATTATTTTCGTATTATTTTCATCTGCAATTAAATTGCATTAAAAAAGGGGATTTTTTTTAAAGATAAGTATATTGTTTCTTTATGTTTAAAGGGATGTTAAAAAGTATCCTTAGATAAGATACTTAATCGGTATTTGGTAAGTTTGTACTTATCCTTGAATTCGAATATTCAATATCTTTGCTCATTGAGGTACCTTAAGAATTTCATGTACATTGTATCGACCGGCCTGAAATAAGAATTCTAACCGACTCAAGACAGAACAATTTTTATGGTTTTCAATTTTTATGGTTTTATGGTTGTAGTTTCTTAAATTCTGCGTACGTTTCTTTATGATGGTTTATTGGTTATAAAAGTCCTTTCGGCAATTACTTAAACAGTTATGTTCACCTTTAATACCTTAGAAATCATTGATTTTTTTTCTGTAAAAACTGGGTTTTGTCTTTTAGTGAATGCAGGATGGTGCCCGGATCGCAATAAAGTTTCTTTGCCGCGGTCATGTGATCAAATCAGGAATAGTTCTGATTATCTCAATTCAGAGCCTTAGTAGTGCAATTATTGACATTCTGTCTAGATTTTCTGGGCTCGCCATATTCGCTTAAGTAGATTTACCAAGAGTTCTTCCAATAGTACATACACTCGTATTTGTTATATTTCTACATCAATGGCTAACTGCAGTGTACAGCATTCTATCGGACCTGTTATTGCTTTTTATAACCCTTTTCCATCGTATATTTATTTGTGGAAACGTGTTTTGATAGCTAAGCTCACGCAATATGATGTGTGCACACATCCATATTTCGTTTGACCCCCTCCCGTTTTTACTTTTCCCCGTTTCTTGCGGCAGTTACTATGGTAACTTATCCTGTGTCAAGTTTTACCAAGGTACTTGAAAATATTGACTGGATCGCTTTCCTTTATTTTTCTTTGGCGCATTTTTACAGAATTTTCATTCCCATGTCCTCATGAGATTTCTCTGGTAACTTACGTACGAGATGCATATAGGCCTAAACGACGTCTTATTTATCTCTCTAACTCTGTCGACTTAGTATATTATCTGCCATGCTCCAGTAAGAAGCCATATACCGCGTATAATTCCCTCGCCCATATGCAACCCATTAAACGCAGTCAGCCAACCCTTTCGAGAACTCATCATTTGTTTTATAGTCAAGTTTCTGATATAAAGTTAACAATATATTTTTGATCATTAGCCCAAGTGCCACAGCTTTGCAGCGCTATGCATTTTATCCCAAGAGATCGAGATTGTGCTTATAAAAAAAAACTCGATGCAATTACTTGAGCTTAAGTGTTATTGTACCTCGACCTAGCCAATCGTATTGGATTTTCCATTTGTAACGTTATCGTGTTGGTTTAAGCCATCACACTATGACTTTCCTAAGTGCTGCGCATTGGTCAGCTTTAGACATGTTTAATCCTCGACATAATTGAAACGTGGCAATTTGGTTTTAGTTTTTTTTCCATGTCAACGAAGATTTTATCATCATCATCACAGAAACCTGTGATGTTTTTGTGTTATCCCTGTAGTTATGATATGTAATTCACTTTGTTACAAGAGAAGAAGCCAGTTTTATTTTGTTGAACAATCCAAGACTAAGCAAGTTGTATAATCTCTGGAAGATAGGACTGGTATCTCAACAAACTTTAGCAGAAAGAGTTGGGAACATTGGCTTTTATAGCCCAAGAAATTAGGGTAGACACGTGTATTTTCTAATGCAGCTAGAAAAGTTTTCTATGATTTTTGTGTTCCTGCAGTCATTATATTTAATTCGTTTCAACTCGGTACTCTGCAGTTAGCATAAAAATGCCACGTGATGCAGTCAATGAATCCCCAACATGGGACTTGTGCTTTTGCTCGTGCAGCTAAAAAAACGAACCAAGGAATTCCAATTTGATTCAAATTCTCGGAAACCAAAATTTCATTGCGCCTAATCAAAATCTTTTGTACTTAAACCAAATCACAATTTCAAAATGAGCGAAAGTAATGGTAAGATTCCCAGTGTCAAAATATCAGCTGGTAGCCGCACCGAAGCAGATGTAATACAGCAAGATGAAATCGATATTTTAAACGAGAAGTTAGACGGGATTCGCATGTCGAAAGCCGATTTATTTAACTTAGAAGAACTGTTAAATAAATTAAAGGCCGTGAATGTTATTTTTGCGAGGCAATTAAAAATCAACGAAGCAAAGTATGGGTGAGCCGCATTACAATTTTCGGGCCTTGTTGCTGTAGATTAGAAATTTCCTCGCACAGCGACTCAAAACTTAATATGTAAATATGCATTAAAGTTCTCTACAGAAGAGATTGGAAAAGGAAGTGACTCAGTTGATATCAATTTACGACGAATTAAAGTGCTGTAAAGAGTGCACCGACATGTTGGCTTTAAGAGAAACGTGTGTCCAGGTTGACATTCAAAACATGGAAGAAGAATGCCAAAATGTTAGGAGGGCAGGTGATTATAGGTTTTAATTCTGTGAGGCCTTTACTTTCCTGGTAAGCAGTACTATCTGGTATTGCTGTATATAGAAATCATGTTGAAGAATTTAAAAGATTTTTGCTAAATTGGACACCCTGTATGCTGATGGCCATTTGCATATAGAGATCGATATGAAACGCTGTTTTAGCGTGTTCAGTGACTTATTTTGTGACGTGCTCAAGATTTATCTAGGCAAATTGATTGGCATGAAAATAATCTGGGAAATAAGCTGTACTTATCTGCCTCAAAAAGTCTAAAGAATTATTTGTAAGGAAAGCTATTGAGCACTGTTCTTGTTCAAAATACAGCAGTTTCTCCTGGTACACTGCCTGCTTGATTTGCATATTGCTTGCTTGGCATATTTATGCTGCGATGCAAGATATAAAGCAGGAATGGCATGAGAGCAATATACGTTTCTAACTTAATCCGAAATATGCACGGACTTTGACTCCTGTATTTATAGATTGGATCCGTTGACTTGAAGAAACCTCGTAAAAATGTGCTTCAAGTATGTAGCTAAAAATGCACGTTTGAAAATTACGCCTATAGTGTGAATTAAGCATTCGTTCTGGCTTCTAAGCTTTAATTGCATTTCATTTCATTTTATGATAATTAGAACAAACCAATTAAAATATATTGCTCTAATTGCATATGTACAAAATTGAAGATAATAATAACTTCCTATAGTAAGTAGTACACTTATAGCAAATGGTTCAAACTTGCTTATGCAAACAGAACTGTTCGGCACATTAACAGAATATCTGCACTTTGAAGCGTTCTTCCAAGAGAAATTTCTTAAAAAACATGTATTTTCTGTAAACGTCACGGCATTACCTCTAAAGTAAAGGCGAATTATTATTTAAGCAAGAGGTAGATAGGGTTTAACTTTTGACGACTGGAAAACTGGTGATACGTTGCCTAATAAGCTAGGGGATTATATGGTGTGACATCACCTGTCACCTAAAATTTGATATGATAAGACAGCGTTTCTCGAAGGGTGGTCTCCTAGACGTTTGGGGGAATTAAAGTTCGAGAGGTCAAAATTATTGTAAAAGCGTTTTTCCACTCACGGCACACTGGACATTTTGCTCAAATTGTCATGGCATTGATGCGAATTTTTTCAAGGCTACATTATTGCACATGCTAGATGTTGTTATGGGTGTAAAGCGGCCATTCAGATGGAATAAAAAATGGAGAACTGATGTGGTGGTGGTTGCCTAATTTATGATGGCCACGTTTACCATGATTTATGCTTTTCCAATCCTTTATCTGGGCCCCACGAGGCATTCTTTTTTATAGAAATTAATAAATGTGATGTTTGCAATTAATTGCAATGGTTTCCTTCGAATAAATTTCAGAAATGCAAGAGCTTGAGAATGCGGTAGCGAAACAAGAACCGGGCCTCTTTCAAACTTACAAATTGCTCTACAGATTTCCAGAAAGAAGAAAAACAATTTTGGAAGGCTTACAAACACGAATCAATAACAAAAGGAAAGCCCTTGATAGCCTGGCGTCGATCATCCGCAGCAAACGGTTTCTGTACAATTTGAGCGCTCAAAAGTCCGAAGAAGAAAGACCCAAACGCCCTCGACCCCTTTCCCTTTTACCCGTGGTGTTGAGGCGGCCCCGCGGCAGCTTTCGAAGACGCAATGCGGTAGCGGACATGGCCCCAGTCTTCGGTCCGTTTTACCCTTCACCCGATGACATTTCTGCACTCAGTCATGATTGGAACATTTTGTAAATCTAGCTCTGAATTTTGCTGATAACACACACTGACAAAATTGGCGCATCCGATAAAAAAGAAATAAGACAAAATAGAACTTGGTGTATTATGCCGTTTCGCTACACTGTTCTTCGGCTGTTTTCTTATCACCCGTATCGGTGAAGAGAATATGCATCTGTTTCCAAATATTTGTATACGTTTCATGCAAATAAGTTTTCCGTGACATGGGAACTCTCCGTTGGCCGGGATTCAAGCAGTTTATTTATATTGGCGATAATAACGCGCTGTCTTATAGACCTTTTTCTTTTTTATGCAATTTTTTCAAGTTTTTTAGAGGCATGGCAACAAGGGCATCTAACAATTTATGTTCTATGATGCTCGTGATGTGATGGTAAAACATGGTGCGGATAACGAGAATCGTGTACGAGTTAGCCAGACATGATGCATTCATCTGTCTCGCTTGGTTTACACAAAACTTGTTCCTTGCCCTAACCTAATTCTTGAGAAATGGACCTCCTGGTAATTTCCATGCTTTTTAGGGGGTTCACGGATTTATCTGGACATTATTTACGTGACATCTGGAACAAGTAGTGCAGAAAAGAAATATCACTGAAGTATTGCTTCTTCTATTTTATTGATGTATTCACTGGTGTGTAATACGAGAAAACAAATATTATACGACTACTACTGCAAATACAGGATAATATACTCCCTAATCCCCAACAGCATAGTTTAATAATTTGCTAGTTTTTGGAATTCATCAACAGCAATAACTCAAACTTCAAGAAAAAACGTTTATCATTAAGTATTTTTTGGGGGGTGATGTGATGAATGCTTTTACAAAGACCATGTTCAGTTTAAGTGGAAAACTTTCAAGTTAATCGGATAGTTGCGTTTTCTAAATGGATATCGGAGTTGTCACAAAGGTAGTCATTTTACCAAGCCATTTAAAACCTTTGATCCAAAGTAAAAATTATGTAATTTATGATTTTTTGTGGCATTCTGGATCCTGAAATTGCGATTTCGTGTGAAATATGCAATCATCAATAACCATTGATATGGTGCAGTACACAATCGCTTTCAATCATATTTTTTTTTCAGATTAGCAAGGTCATTGATGTAGTGAAATATTTGATATGCGGAAGATATAAAATGCAAAAGGGCGTAACCGAATCGATAAAATCAACATTACAAAAGGGTCAGGTGTCATTTATCAATATATGTAGCTCTGGATTGTGCGCACGTTCATCTGGTTGACTGAAAACTACGCAGATTGGTTTTATCAAGGCTTAGGACTATGTGGAGCTATTAGTACACTTGGCATTGTAGAGGCTATTGAATACACCAGTCATGGTGGAATAAGAGACAGGATATGAATTGGCACTAATAAACCTGAGCTGTTATTTGTCGGAACCACTGGAT
This sequence comes from Julus scandinavius, assembly GCA_034696685.1. NCBI lineage: Eukaryota > Metazoa > Arthropoda > Diplopoda > Julida > Julidae > Julus > Julus scandinavius. The sequence goes on along the minus strand of JAQGAE010000033.1, from coordinate 18,433 downwards.
TATTGGGTTTGAGATAGCTGATGCAATGCCCATAAGAGAGCCGAGCAAATGGCAACGGGTACGTGTTTCTTGTTTGTTGGAGAAAATATATCGATAATATAACAGAGCTCTGTGAGAATTGTCAGGAGGGTCAAGAATGAAAGCATATGTAATGCTTGAATCTGTATGCTGTATACATATGTCTTGGATAATGTTGGAAGTCATGTTAATGATGTCTGATGTTTGTCCTTTAAATGAAAAACTCCCATTAGTTGGTCATAAGTACTGCTGTTGCCTATTGCGTGCAAGTTTACATTGAAAACGATTCTGTAAAGGTTCTTAGAGGGCTTAGCAGTTAAGTAGACTTGTAATCACGTGAACAGAAGCAATGGTAAAAATGTACGGCGTTAATTGATCCATCATGTTTCCACATATGAGAATTTAACATCTAAAAGAAACGCCCAATAGATGATTGTCGATACGTTATGGGATTTATTATAAAGTGCAATTGTTTTAAAGAATGTCGTACTCATTCATTGCATTTTTGTTCAATTTTAGGGAGCAGCCCATCTTTTCCACCAAAGCGCATGTCTTCCACATAGATCCGCAAACGAAGAAGTCATGGATCCATGCCAGCTCATCGGCCATCAATGTCTCATTTTTTTACGATTCAACGCGGAATTTATACCGAATTATTAGTGTAGAAGGCACAAAGGTAGTTAGTGAAAATTGAATGTAACGCTCCTGTCGTTTTTAAAGATGCTGTGTTTTTATTTCATCTCATTTTCTGTGATTCATTTTAGGCTGTTATCAATAGTACTATAACATCAAGTATGACGTTTACTAAAACGTCACAAAAGTTTGGTCAGTGGTCGGATGTTAGGGCAAATACAGTTTATGGTTTGGGATTTTCTACAGAAGCAGAACTAAATAAGGTAATGGAAATTGAAAATTGTAAAAACAATCAACTATAGAATGCAATTAAAAATATATGGCAAATATGAAAATATGGCAATGCCTATAAAAGATACTTGCTCAATTGCCTGGAGACTTTTTGAAATTGCAGTTGTTGTGCATACTGCTATACAGGGTGAGATATTTGCAGCGACATATTGCAATTTGAGAAAAAAAAATTAATTTAAAAAAATAACTCTTAATATTGTTGTTTACCCTTCAAAAGCAAGCAACTTTTGTCTAAACATTTTTTAATTAAATGCTTTGTTTTCTCATAAATTTAGATGTGTCATTTTAGATGCCTCACCCTGTACCTGTGTATATTAATGCTTGCAGTGATAAAGAAATGTCAGTTTATGGTGCATTTGTCAGATAGCATTTTATCTTGTTGATGATGAAAACAGATGTCAACAATTACTGGCACTTACTCCCTGGATAGTCCCAAAACGTCTGCCACTAAATTAATAAATATTTTCATAACGTTATCTGCTTTTCCTGTTAGCTTATTAATAAATATAAAAATGAGTGAGCGACATTCAATTAAAGTGTCCTGTTTTAGTATTGCTAGTATTGACATGCACATCTCCTTGAACTCTCGCTTTAATTTACTTCTCTTTAATTCTCCTCCACTTGGCTTTATTTTGTGTTTTTTTAGTTCATTGAAAAATTTCAAGACATTAAAGAAGCGTTGAAGCAGAATTCACAGAAAAGTCAAGCGAATGGATCGGCCAAAGCCACCACTCCGGTGACATCAGCAAGTGCATCTCCTATCAGTATTCGAAGTGCGCTGAAGCCAGTCGAGGATGGAGTCATACTGCCAAATCAAGATTCTGTCGATGGCGTTGTTGGTGTAGGCAGTGGGGGTAGTGGTACTCCTGTAAGTGAAGTCAGTTCCACCTTATTGAGGTCATCACTAGTTGCTCATCAAAGGAGTCAAAGCTTATCTGGTCTGCAGGTAGCAAACTTATCGACTATTTGCCTTGAGTGCAAATTACCTTTCGTTCTGTTTTTGTTGTTGTTTCATTACCTGTAATAGTTTTTCCTAATTAAGAACGTAACTAAAAATACTCAAATTTATGGGCAATATGTGAAACATGCCTAAAAAGATTTCCAAATCCCAATTTCCTTTGAATATTGTTCCTGTTTTACTACTAAATTCGGTAAGGTTTTTCCAAACAACTCGTACAGTCGTGGATTTTCAACCTGATTTTACCATGAGCTTAATCGTGGATTAAACTTGTATACTTGTTCTCAAGTTTATTAACTTTTTACATTGCTGGACTTGGATGACATTATTTCCTGACCTATAGATCTCACCTATCAAATTTTGATTCTTGAAGAGAAGTCAACCTATAATTTATAGATTAGTTTGAAATAGCTTTTGGATTAACCCCTTATTCATTTTATGTCGTTTTCTTCATCTAGCAACCTGCAGATAGTCCGAAGCATCAAGCAAAGTCTGCGGATAAAACCTCGGTTAGTCCCTTGCCAGGATCCAGCCTGGAAGCCCAACTTAAGTATGAAAACGATCGTTTGAAACTAGCCCTGGCTCAGAGGTAATTATTGGTTATGTGGCATGTGTGGTTATTCCTTTTTTTGACAGTATATCTGTCCTGTAGTCTAACTATGAGGCAGCTGTATATGTTACTGTAACCAGTTGTGTTCCCAGCTCGGCTAATGCCAAGAAGTGGGAAGTCGAATTACAAACGTTGAAGAACAACAATGCACGCCTGACTAGTGCTCTGCAAGAAAGTACAGCGAACGTAGAAGAATGGAAAAGGCAGCTACAGTCTTACAAAGATGAAAATAACAAGGTGAAAACTAAGGTGAGAATTTTATTTCTGTGAACTAAGTTGTTACTCGATGTATTATTTATTTAAAGTAACTTCACGTAAGAGCATGGTAGAATAACCGAAAACTTGGATAATATGGAATGGCCGTGGACATTTCGTATTCAACATAAATTATGCTAATATTTTTTTCCAATTTGTATTGTATTATAAATATTTTTTAAATTTTAAGGCACATAGAACGTAAAAAATAGATATTTGCATAGTTTTTGTATAGAAAACTACATATATTTATTATAAAGCTAATAAATACATATGCAACAGTATTTTAGAAAAAAAATGTTTATAGTAAATTGTTTTAAAAAGTTCTTTGTAGTTTTTAAAAAAAAATTGTGCATGTATATTTTGAATTAAAGATGACTCAGATAAGTATTAATCAGTGTTCTACCTTCCTTCCTCATACATCTTCATGAAATCCTTTTGATTATGCATTAAACTGGAAGGTTCTCTTCAGATTCATGTGGGGATCATGTGACATGGCTCATTTTGATGTATGGCATTATTTTTGTTACTAGCTTTTGGAATTAGAAGCCAGCCGTGGAAATGCCGATGCTGCCGCAGAGCTTAGAAAGGAATTACATCTTCTTAGGACAAAAGTTGAAATTTTAGAAAATGAAGGAAGGCAAAAAGAAAGTGAAGTTCAAAGACTTACCAAATTAATGGATGAGGTTAGACTTTCACACCATGGATCGCATCGACAAGACGAGACTTTAAAGGTAGGATGATGGCATGCTACGTTTTTCAAATTGTGATACTTAAGCGCAGTTTTTGTTTAGAAATCAATATATGAAATTTATTTCGATTATTGCTACAGGTAAAATCTATGAATAAATTGTTTGTTTTCATTTTTTTCTCTAATCTAGAATTTACAACTAGAAAATGAAAGTTTGAAAAATAGTATGAGTAGCCTGCAGAGGCAATTGGACGCTACAGTAGCAGCTCAAGAAGCCAGCCGCCGATTGGCAGAGACGCTCCATCTACAATTGGGCAAAAAATTACAAGAGGTTTTGGAACTCCACGGCGAAGTGGCCAGCGCACTGAGTACGTGACGACGTCATAAAGATGAGCTATTTTGAAGTTATTATAATCTCTAGGTAATTATACCAAATGGGCTCCTCTTGGCTCTCCGCACTTTGTTGAACTCGCACCCAAGTTTTAATTGTGGTTAATTGTTTCCAATATGACGATCCAACAGGAGTCGAAAACGCTATACTTTATCAGTCATTCGCCCGAGCACAATGATTCCTGCGAGGGGGGATCAAAATGTGAAGTCGGTGGCAGCACAAGTTAATGCTCATTACTAACGAATATTTTTTATCCTTTAAACTTCCTTGTAAACAGAAGGACACCGACTCTAAACACGGGCATTATTTTGTCATTGTTCCTTAATGCCCCCTTGTTAAAGCGCTTCCATCCAAAGAGAAACGCATCAGAAGATTCCTCGGGGTGCACTCTTTTTAATGCTCGGTAATTAACCGAATTACACTACTGGTGATAATATTACAGATGGCCAACTTCACAATTTTGGCAAAGTTTGAGGTTGCACAAAGCATGATCTGGTCATTTCAGTGCCATGCATAAATGACGTCGAATTACTCTACGTCAGGATATCAGTTCGCATTAATCTGATCTGTGAATCTCTCAAGGCATACATTTTTTTAAAATCCAGATTCTCTTGCTGTCTGAAGACTCCTGAAAATCAAATACTGTTAATTGTTGAACGTTATTTATGCATGGACCCATTACCATTATTTTCGTTGTTGCATTTCCATCCCCCAGTAAAAAAATTTTGTTAATAATTAGGGTAAAAATCGTTTTTGTCTGATAATTTCCCCAAGAGAAATTATTCGAAATATTACTTAAAATCAAAGATGCCAAATTATCATCGGGGGATGTTTAGTATAATAAAAATGTAGGGCTGATCGTTGCCCGATTCAAATTCAAATGTAAAATTAGTGATGCTGAGCTTCTACAGGCAAAGCATGTGACACTTGGCGCCTATTATGACGAGCCAATAATTATGTCTCATTGTCCGCCAACTGTTTCCTGCCAAGAAAAAACAACAAAAAAATGGACTACTTGGATGTGCTTAACTTGCCCAAATCACGTGAGTGTGATGCAAACTCGTCAATTGATGATGAGTATTTTTTTATGAAGAGCACGTGCATCAATTGGCAGTTATCTTTAATCCTATTTAAAAACATCCATATTCTCCCGATTAATACAAATTTTTCGACATGGTTTTTCATGGCGTAATTTGAATCCATAAACAGCGTATTAGTTGATATTATTTAAAAGTGAAATGCTTGCTACTCTCATTACAGTATTTGGGAAATGTTTTCAGGTTTTTGAATGAATTTTTTTATTGGAAAAATGTATACACTTTTCCTAAAGGAAAAACACAGATTCGCTCAAGTCCAGAATCCTAAATCCACGACTAGGCTTCGTAAGTAGAATTATATTTGTAGCGAGAAGAATTATCAGGATTTAGGGGTGTGTTAAGATGCCCTGAATTACCCAACATATTCATGTTTGCATTGAGCACTCGGACGAACATGGTTGGTTCGTTTTTCACATTTTCCTTTCAAAATACAATAGATTAACCCACTTCTCCATTAAGATTTTCATTAATTTATTATTTCTTTTACACGTTTATACAATTGTTCAATTTTCATTATTTATACCTTTTAATAATAGATTAGGCGTTTGTATAAATAGCTTAAGTGCACGTGAGAGTAAAGAGGGGAATATGCATGGTTTACGCCGTGTGCATATCCACTACTAAATGCAGTGCATAATCTTCAAAGGTATTACAAAAACTCATAGGTTATCTAATATGCTCTGTAAGAATTCATTTCCGCACAAAGAAAATTTTACAAAATTTGCTTTGTGATTGAAAACGTTTGGGGTTTTGTCTTATTTTTTGTCAGGATGGCTACTCGCTTTGCATTGTTCGAATTTATAGTTAAAGTGAATCACAACCCTATCACTTTCAATGGGTGAAATTTTATAACACAATTACAGCCAAACAAAAAGAGATTAAATAAAAATAAAAATTGTTTAAAATAGCTTGATAAATCAGCAATGGTATCACTTTTTCGTTTTTCACTTTGAGCTGGTAGATTTTTTTAAAATTAATAAACAAGTTTGAAAAATGTCCGTTAAGTTGAATTCTCGTGCTGCCACCTGCTGGCAGCGTGGGCAAATTGTTTCTTTTGTTGGCCTTTCACACAATTTATAAGTGCACTAAACTTTAACAAATTTAAGGATTTTAAAAAGTTTGTGCAAGGAAAGTTGTTTAAGATCATGAAAACTAAAAAAAATCTAATGAAAGTTTCCATTAGTTTCTTGTGAGCATCCATTCTGACATTTAACCCCCGGAAGTACACTCTGCAAAAATAACCGAACGGTCTTTATATGTCGAAACACGGCTGCATTTGATTAAAAATTAAGTTTTTTTAACTTTATTAAAATTGAAACAATTAATTCTTAATCAAACCAGTCTGAATAAAGCTTGTCTTAAAACCCTGATGAATCCTTATTTGGAATGCGGAGAAGAATTCAACAAATTTCATTGTGCAGCAATGAACCAAGTTTTACTGTTAATTATCTAAAATTATTATATGATACAGATTATTATGTTCATATTATATACTATAAAATAAGCCCTCCCATCCCCCACACTGAGATCAAGTTCCCATACCTAAGCTAACGTTTACGGTAAAACAATCTGTGTTAGAAATGACAAAAAGCATAATAACATAGTTCTGTTTATAAAACTTGATTCATGTTAGAAAGATTTGTCTTTCTTAAGGATTTGAATGAGACTTTTGTAGAGGTACCATCCTTGACATAAGGTGCACCAATTTGTGCATTAAATGTGGAATCCAGTCTTTTCAATGCTGTCATGCTTTGCGCACCATCCATTTTTGATATTATAATTCTTACTGTTGAAATTGTCTATAATTGATGTTGGGGATGGGCACGCAATTTCCACGGCTGAGCTATTTCGTAGATTTACGTGTGTAGATGGAGAACTTGGCATTCAAGCTAATGTTGTTGCATAGTAGTTAAGAAAATATTTCCATGTTATTAGTTAACTGAAAAGTCTGTGTATGTAATAAAATGTTTTAATCACAATTCGATTTTCAGTATTTCCATTATTGAATTATTTACGAAATGGACGAACATGTTAAGGGAAATTGCATAACTGACATCGTATATGAAAATAAACGTAGAAACTACGTTAAAAGTTAGGAGCCATTTGACAAGTGGATGAATTTGGTCAGCTGCTTAACATAAAGACTGGAAAGGTAGGTTTAGAACACCTTTGTAGCTAGTGTATTTTTCCTTAGGTCCTAGGCTACCCTCCTTTTCATACCAAAATAGCAAATTAGCCAAGTGTACTAGGACCATACATTCTAATTAGTTAAAGAATACGGTTCTTATGTTTTGGCAGGAATAACTATGATTAAGGAGTTAGACCATTCTTTAAAGTTTCATCCGTTTTTAAGACTGAAGACCTTTGAAAAACTGAATAGAATTAGAAATAATAATACTATTTCTCAAATCATGACATTTGGAGAATTGTATTTTCTTGAGCTGCATTGTTTTGGTTGTTTTGTTTCTGTGTCAGATGTCCCCATTTTAGTTGCAGTTACCGATTTTGTTTTGAAAGTAGCTAAACTCGTGTTAAGGAGCCCAAATTACGACTTTTTGCTTCTATTTTTACATTTCTGTAGATTATTTTTTCTTCCAAGTGCATGAGTTTTCAGAAGTTCTTTATTCGACGAGGAATGTTGATCTGCACAATTGAAGTTTCCTGCCTGTTTTACAAAGACGCAACGAGTACATTAGGAGAAAGAAAGCTTTTAAGTACATTATATCGATACATAGTTAATAAGAGTATTATAAAAGTGTTAGAAAATCCTGTTACCATGCATTCTAAAAGTAGTTTAGAAAAGCAAAGCCTCGTTTATACAGTAATCATTATTGAAAGCTGGAAATAATGAACACAGAAAGGCGACGATATTGGTTGTTAGAAGTTAATGCACTGGAAAGTACTTTGAGAACTGCAAAATATGGTTGAAATGAAAAACATATGTCAAACGCACCATCAGAGTATTTTAAGGTGTAATACGAAAGAAAAGATCAGGTTATGAGTAAAAATTCTGTGCTTAATACGAGATGAAAAATGGCAAACTTTGCAATGTACGATTCTAAGCATTAACTTTAATCTAACTTTAACCGCGTGACATAAATGAACCGAAACCCTAGACAGTTGAAATTCATCTAAGTTTACCAGATCTAAGTGCTGCATTTAAATATGCATAAAACGGCATACTAATAGTCCTTGCAACCCTTCACTTCATTATTTTTTATTGCCATCAAATATTAGATAGAAGGCGCATTTGAATGCATTTGTAATGAGGCCCATGAATGTTGGCGGCATCTTCTTCATTTCCCCGTGAAAGTCATCATCTGCAATTGGCTTTAAGCAACCTTTGCCATTTTCTGAAAAATAATAATGAATTGCATAGAATATTAAAACCAAAGAAATTTCTCATGTTGATTGAACTTCACAAAATAGTAATGGGAACGAATGAATTAATCCAAAGTTCTCAATGTAAATAGGAAAAACTTAGTCGTGATGCTGTCTGATTTTTAAGTACGTTTATAAGTCAGGGACCTTCCATGCAATGTATAGAAAATTCCGAATAAAATGCATCTCTGATAGCATGTATACATACATACGTATGTTAAGTTTAATTTCCGGCCCAATGGACGTTATTTATAAATACATTACGTGAATTTACGTCACACAGACATTGAGTACCACACTCATGTGAGGCGAAGCCCGTTATTCACGAACTTTGCATAACTTCTTAAATGTTCAAATGTTTTGCATAAAGTGCCTGCGGTGAGCATAATTAAAACTTTCATAGTCTGAAACTAAAGCTACTAATTCCCCTACAGAAGAAAATAAACACGTCTGACAGCCTTCACGAACAGGTTTCATTTCTAGTCATAATTTACAGCTGTTGTGTTATGTATAAGACAACCATGATGACATGATTGACGCCTTGGGTCAGAGGCTAACAAGCGTGATTAACTGCACGTGTAGGGATTTTTAAACCATTCCAACTTTCAACGGTCATTGTTTTCGTGCCATGTTTGTGACATCGTACTCGACATTGTGCGTAGGACCCATTTCAACAAAACCTAAGATGCTTAAGTCGACGTCTGTGTTAAGATCATGCGATTTTGGACTGCTTTTAAAGGTAACATAAATTCCATTCAATTTGTAAGATTTTAGTTTTATACCAACAACACCATCAAAATCTGTAATAGGGACAGAGTGCCTTTTCTGTAGACCATAAGGGCCATAGGACGTTTTTGTGAAACATCCCATTATTTGCGACTTACAATTTTGTTGCAATCAGAAAAGAATTAGGCAATTTCCACTTTGGGGTATTCAGATAAAAGGTTCGATCGAAGTTCGAACCTTTGTTTGAAACATTTGCTAAACTTCAATTAAAATATACATACGTACATAACATAATATAGACAAATATCATTGTTATCCTGTAAACATACATTTTTCGTATAATTTGCTAAAATTTCAAGGTGAGGACCCAAATTGATAACGTTTTTTCCAGTTTTATGAAATATGTTAAACTTGGGTCCAGCAAGGTTGGCAAGAATCATTTACAAGTTTCTGAACAAAGTTCAAAGTGCTTTTCGAAAAGTGCACAATGAATCAATGATGTCATCTTATGGTTACATAGGGTACAAAAAAGCATCATGATGTCTGAGCGCTCGAGTGGTGACAACATGGCTTGAACAAACAAATAAACATGCTACACGGGATTAGTCTTCTTGTTATTCTAGCGAGAGGACCAAATGAAAGTTTTTTTTTTTAGGATGGCGTTATATGAAGGCATTATTGTTGCCTTCCTTCACAAACAACCAATTTCAATCGATTCTGGCTTTATCGCCATTACGGTTCATCGGCTCGTCAACACGGAAGTCGGTCATTTTTTTGCCCCTGAACGTTTCATGATCGTTTTTTTGCCGCAAAGGACATGTACTAATCATGACAAATGCTCGGTCACCGAACAACCAGCGTGGGGTTGTCCATTATGTATTTCACGCAGGAGAAGACTGATAACATGACAAGGGGAGTGGTGCGGCTCATTTCATACAACACTTAAATTCATTTGCGCTTCAGAGAATACTTGCAACATATTTTTGATATGATTAGTTGCACCAGATTTCAAAACTTTTCAAGAGCAGGTTCTTTGAATTGTTACATCAACATATTACCCTTCATGATGGGAAAAATATAAAGGAAACATAAATGCTATTCTCCAGATATGTCTATTATTGAAAGTATTACTGCATTACTGCTCTTAATGATAAGTTCATAGATGCAGTGTATGGGCATGACAGAAAGTGGACACCTATAAGGAGATACAGGGGCATATAACTTGGGTCTACGTTCAATTAAAAACCTTTGTATATCCCCATCTATGGGCATACATGCACATAGTACAGTGATTGTCTCCGTAGACATGTCCTTTAATTTTCTTTCCAAGGATTCTATAGTCCTTCTCATCTGAATTAGAGCGACAAAATCGAGAGATATTGTGACGTCATTTGTTTTAGTTCTCGTAGATAAGGATGAATTTGAGTTAATTAGTCAGGTCAACCGGACCATTTAATTGCTACTTGGGTATGCACAATGCGTAACAATGTTCACTGCTTTCAAAACTTAATTCGTCTAAGACCAATTTGCGAAAGTGCTTCCAAGATGGCGGCGGTGCGAATAATAAGATTATTATACCAATATTCCTGGAACGTTTCAAGGAGAAGGAGTGACGTGAAAGGAGGGAAGAAATCAGATTTCTGCTTGACATAATGTGCATGTACATAATGGGTGATCCCTTGTCAGCTTTGATGGAAAAGCAAAACGATCCCATAAAATGATATGGACGACCAGGTAGGGATGCGAGCATTGTGTAACTCATGTTAAGTATTCTATGACTGCAAGGTAATCAAGCCGTCTATATGCTCCCATAAAAGGAAAGCAGTAAAAAGGTGTCCATAAGCGGTCGGGTTACCTAATGCATTCCATTGATTGGTCTAAAAATGGTCGACCTTGGCAGAGATGGTCTGAAAAATCAATCAGTTGGTATTTTCGCACATGCGCTGCAAATCTCCCTAACCTCCTAACCGACAACACTGTCTGAATAGTTAGTGTTGCTCATCCAAGTCATCTTGTGTGTAGATGTATAACGTTTAATGTTGACTTACATGGTGTTTTTCCTTCGTCTGCGCTGCCAGCGAGTAAATGTTTCTTCTTTAAAAGCTTGATTTTTACCTGAATAAAAAAAAATCATACTCTGGTTAACGAACTTGTCATGTATATGTACATAGTCTGGTACATGTAATTGGAGTTGCTAAACCGTAAATCGTTTTTGAAGTTTTTATGAACTTGATGGATTGAACAATTAGAAATTTTCCTGGCAAAATCTTGGACACAACATTAGATTACTTATCATTCTTTGAATTTCCATTGAGAATCAACAACCAGTTGCCATACAGTTTTCTTTTTCTAATGATACTTTTTTTGTTCTTTATCCCAATGTAGTTTATGAATACATTTAACTTGTTTTTTAAAAAATATATAGTTTTGGATAGATTTGTTCTTAAACCAACAATTGTTTGTAATATACGCTACTTATTTTTTTGTTGCTATTTAAGCTATTTATGTACATGTGTACAAACTTTATTAAATATGCTAATTGACCAACTATTTCTTGACCCAACATGTAATATGCAAATGTTCTAATGGGTGATCAAAGTGGTTTGTCAGTTATGGACATGTATTGCTTTACTAAATATTTTTATTGAATTATTTATATTTAAAAACGAGATTTTCTAGGTTGACGTTGTTTTTCTTCATTTCCCCCACAATGATGGGGTGATGTTGAAGGTGAAAGTGTGCAGCTTCTATTATATTTATTAAGAGCCACAAATCCAATAATTGACCGTATTATGCCATTCTCTTGAGAATATTGTAATTTTTATGCCCGGATTTATTTATCGCATGCGAAAAAAAAAACCATTTCCGTGTACTTTGCATTATGTCTTGGGTATTAAAGCTAATGCATGAAATTGTTCCCAAATGTGTCTTGAGTTTAGTCGTTTGGATTTTAGATGACAAAAAACTACTTTACTTCCAACCTAAACCTACTACTTACTTTATACCATACGTGCAGCGAGTAAATTGTAAGATGGCGAGCACACCTAGTATCTCGACTTTCGGTTGGTTGAATAACGACTGAACTAAAGTTTAGACAATTTAAAGTTGAACTCCATTTTGTGGATATCAGTCACTCAAAGCCCACTCTTTGTAGATTTAGTACATACATGAAATACATGTGAAATGCTAAGTTTGATGGATTAAAGTGATGGAGTCGCATCAAAATTAAATTCATCTGCCAGTTTACTTCATAAATTTGAAGTTAACTTATGTATACAAAAATGACTTCGTTTTTTCTGAAGATAAACTTTAAATATTGCTCAAATTTACCATTGAACATGCTGTTATTGTACGTGTTCCTTTTACGTGTTCCTTGTAAATTATAATCTTGGAATCTCGTGACTTTTAATTCAATGTATTCGTATTATTAGAAAGAGTTAAATTAGCCTCGGGGGAGTAGAATCATGATAATAAGTCACGGGATTCATCATGCATGACTAGCATAATAAATGACAAAACCTGCAGCACCAATGTCCATTTGTTGGGGTAATTTTGCGGACATTGTCACAATGTTTGCACGGAAGTAACTTTGTCTAACGTATAACCATAAGCAGCTTAATTGCTGCCATAATAATGTAATGTCCACTTTCTATTAGGTTGAGTTTTATTATTCTCTTTGTCGCTTTTAAATCTAGTACATTAGCATTATTACTGTGCTTGTAGAATTGGAATTAGTTAAAAGGACACTTGAATGCAACAGATGAAGCTCTCTTGGTGTTCCATTTGGACACTAAATTACAGTAACTTTAGAGTGTTATGCATCAGTGCATCATTTTTAGTGTCGGGTACGTAATTATACTGATGATTTAATGCATAAATTGCACTAACTTCATAATTAGCTTGTACCAAATACCTATGGTTCGCCACAGAAATATAACAATGTGGAGATGGAGTGAAGTTTATATAATTTGATATACAATACACTTTTAATTAGTTTTACTCTATGGCCACTATCCCAAAAAATTGGGACTTGAACCAGAACCCTGAGGGAAAAAAATTTGTATATAATGCATTTTACCATTTTCTTCTTTTGGCAAGAATTCTTGCATTTCAGCAACCAGATGACCAACTTCTTCAGTATCCCTGCGAATGATAAGAATGGGCCACAAGTGAAATTAATTCACGCACAATATACTTTGATTTAGTGGTCCAAGTGTTATATTTTCAAGGCACATAGGGAAATGTGAACAGTGTCAATGGTGGAGCAATGCGAAAAAAAGGACGTGCCTTGAGTATCGATCCATTGTATTATTAGTTGCTCCAATAACTCATTGAATCGGTTGGAAATGGTATCCCCACAGGTGATAACTCATTTTGCTCCATCAGTGATACAATTTAATCTTGTCCACCAACACCAATTTTCTACTACATGTGTATATACTCTTCATCAGTACCTGTCAATATTTGTTAGTTCCTCTTGAGTGAAATCGGGTGCAAACTGGAACATAATAATCTGGCCAAGTACACTCATCCCAGAAGGCCCTGGACGATTGACTGCAAAATCAGTAAAACATTTACGGATGTGAAATTTGAAAAAAATAATAATTTGAAATTGACCATCCGTACTAAGATGAGCCAAATCTACTATAGGCAACTCCATTCTTTTTATAGAAGCATATAATCATATAATTGTCTGTCCATCACTCTTCTGACTGTCACTCTTCTGAAAAACTCACTTTTCACATAGGCTTTGTTTAAAAATCGAATTAGTTTGGAAATTTCATGTGTAGTCAATTAAAAACTCGGGTGGAGTTCTCCAAGTGCCATAAATTTTATGGGGAAATAAAACTACAACATCTCTTCTAAAAAGGTATGGGAATTGCGTTTGTTGCCAAAGGTCATCTAGGCCCAAAACGTAGGTCATCCAGGCTGTTATTTTATATATATATATATCGATGCATGATATCTAACGGTATGTGAATTTGAACAAGACGACTTGAGTGAAAACCTAGCAATATTCCTGCATAATGTTAAAAAATCAATAAGTAACTGAATATTCCCACTGCTTTTAATATGAATCCCAATTTAATTTAATGAAGCCTTGTTCAAGATGAAACTATATATGAACGCAAATGAAGGGAAAATCCCTATTGGAAGGAAAACTGGATACTCAGTTTGAAACATATATTCGCATGGAATGAAATTAATTCAACCCTAGCGACAATCCCAGTTAATTAAATATGCAAATTGTGCGTAAATATTTTTATTAAACGGATGGATAAGTAGTGTGCCTAAATTGTTTTTATAGACGTAGAGCCCTTAGAGACTCCCCATTTTGCATCAACAGCCCATAATAACAGATGCGTTGTTTTAACCCCTTTAACAATGTCAGAAAAAGTTCCATTTTCTTCAAAAAAAAATGAATACTTACGTAAGTAGTCTGTCATATCCAATGGGACGGCACAAACTAAACGTTTGCACTTCTTTAACTCGCGAATTAATAGCTGAGACAGGCAAAAGAGATGGACGAGATCCTGATTATCTACCGGAATTCCTTCAGCCACGTCCCTGGAAAAAAAACTGGTACATTATCACACAAAAAATAGAAAAACAGAAAACGATTGAAACCGTACAGATTGACCCGGACGTGAGGAGAAAGTTTTTAAAACGCATTTACTGGCAAGGTGATATGAAGAGGAAATAATTTAAAAGCATATAGACATTGAAGGATGACCTATGAAGTCAAACATTCCCTAACACTTTCGCAGTTGGAATATTTTGTTTTCTTTACACTACGTATGTATATTCTGGTACATGGCATAAAGCTGAATAAATGTAATTTTGGAATCTATTAGCTCTTGGTTTAACAACAACAACAAAATCTTTATCGATTTTATGCACATAAAAAGTATAGTTAAAATCGTGTGTGCTGCTTTTATTTTGGGAGAAACAGATGAAACCATTTTCAAATCTAATAATTTTGTTAAGATAATATTTTGTTGTTTTTACATGAATTGATACATACTTTAAAAATGTTTAGTTTCTAGTATTGTAAATACCGATAGATAAATCCCAAATGAACGATATCTATTATGGGGTAATTTGTAAGTGTACAAGGTCTTGAGAGCAAAAAATGTGAGATCCGGAGGATGTTTGAGCTTTTGATATATTGTTTTAATGCAAATTTTACGATGTATGGTTTCCGACCCTATTAACATGCATTTCCTTATTTAAGTGGCATTGAGGCTAGCTACTTAATACAAATAAGCATTTCATCCAATTACTTTTAGTTAATTTTATTCGTGTAATTCAGAGCATTTCTTTCACCTTGCAATAAGACATTGTGTCTCTGCTTTAGTCTCATGATAATAAAACGCAATCTTAAACCAAGCCTACTTTTGGGTTTTAACGTCATTCAAACTTGGATTATTCCAATTAAAGTTTTTCAATTATCTTCTTCAGTTTACACGTACAGCATTCAATATAAGTTTTACTAACAAAACGAACGAATAACGTTATCTCTTCTTCTTCCATCTTAATAGTCAGTTGTTCAGATTCAACTCATCTGCTTTTTCCATGGGGAGAAAGCTGGTAATCATGCATACTTAAATTAAAAACGTCTTTTGTCTTATGTTTGAAATCACCGTGATTTGAAAACATTAATATTAAACAAAGATGGTTTTACTGTTTGCTTGATATCAGTTCCGCTCAAGAAGCTATATTGATGAGGTTTTTAATACAAGTTTGAGTATAGGAATTGGTTACATCTCGCATGTTTGTTTTCCTCCCTCGTGGTTTTCCCTTGGGGTACGAGATATTTTCAAGATGCATCTTTCGTAATTATTACACAGACGTGCATGGGCTGCTCATAAGCAAATTATGCCCACCTAAAAGTCGATAAATGCATGATAAGAAAGATGAATTTGTATTTTATATGTTCATGGTGTTTACGTGTCTATTCGAGAGCTTCGTGCTTTCGAAAATGCATTCCCAACTCTTGACATTTGTAATCCTGGATTGGATCTCGTATCTTTCCATCATTTATTATGGAGTGTCATGAAAGATTCGAAAAAATACATCCCTGGTGCTAAAACCCGATAAAATTACAATATTTTTGCCTGATTCCACTATTGTTTCAAATAAAATTCGTAAGTTAACATTTAAACGGATACAGCGATGACAATGTCCAACTACAGTGTAGTGTTTATCCCATTCATAATATAAATAAGGCTAAGTCTTTTTTGCATAAATAGCCAAATGTTGTTTTTTATATTTATATTGCCAAACTTTCAATTTTTTTTGGGTTGTAAATTCACTTCAATACATGCCACCCCTGGGATGCACATAATACAAAAGGCGTTTCATGAATGCTGGAGCCCTGTAGTTGCACGTAGCTACTTCTTTTTATGTTATCGAGGTCATTATATTGCAATCTGTTGCGTAAAAGCTTTGCCTTTTCATGAATTTGGAAAGTTAAGCCCATTAATCACATCTGTCTACCAAAAATCCATTGGTTTTGCGAGGCATTGCCGTTGACTTAACCCCCGCTTAGATGAGCACAATCGCGATCTGTAAACAAAGTTTGTGTAGCAAGCTTAAATAATGAATGTAATTTGTACTTAAATATTGAAAGAGGCGAATCATCCGTTTGTAAAATATGGCCTAGTTTGACAAACAAATTCACATTATTCGCGTTATTCATGTCTGAAAAAATACTGTAAATGTAAATGCCCCGAAACTTGGCACCACATCACATGACGGCACAATGGGAACTAAATAAATTAACCTTGTATTGCAATTTTTTTTTCATTTGTTGAAAAACGTTTCAACATTTTTTTGTTGTGAAAGTAGCTTGCTTCAATTTTTCCCTAATCGATAATTCTTTACAAAAGGTTTAAACCAATTACTGTATTTGTATAGGTTAAATGGCTTCCAATTTATCTTAATTTGGACTGAGAAATTCTTTGAAGTTTTCCAATATTTCCCCAAACCTTAAGTGTAGGCCCTATAATAAAGCGTGTAAGTGGATAATTCAATCATTTTTACGCTCTATCGATAGAATACAACTATTTTGTACCTATTATTCATGGAATAGTTTTGAACAATATCTATCCAAATTGTAACGCACTGACTTGACTTAGTGACTTGACTTTGTGAACGCACTGACAGGAGTCTCACATTGTGTAGACAACCTGAAGAAGTACATTCAGTGTTGCCAACTGAACTTCTTTCGTTGCAGCCATTGCAAAAATTGGTCTAGTTGCTCCCATTCCCACCTAACTGATGTTTGCAAGCATCAAATGATGTACATAACTGAACGAAGATGATACACGAAGCTAATTGTCGAAATGAAAAACACAGGTGGTCTTATTGGCAATATGTCATGGCATGCACATGAAAATGTTATTAAAGGAGAGTAAAAAAACATGAAATGTTGAAGGCATGAAATTCATGACAGTTTTATGTCTACATGTTACGCCGCCACAGAAAACTACCTCGAAGGGTGCGATGATAAAACAGCCTTGTGTATACATGAGGGCGTGTTGCAATTAATTATACATTTTGGGCCAAAATGAGCTTTTGAAAAGCTGGAGCCGATATGCGTCACATTTTCATCCTGTCCCAGTCTCAAAAAAGAAGAATGTCTGTGTAGACGTAGCGAATTACCGCAATTAACGCGCGTACGCTCTTGAATGGGAAATGAAATGTCGTTATTACGCAAACATCTAAGGTGATGTGGATAACAAGCAATTTAATTAAATCCTTTATCAAAACAAAAGAGACGTTTCTCTTCAGCCACACCGCAGACCCGGAATGCGATACACGTACTTTATAGTCGAATCACACATTCAACAAACGAAGGACTAAGACTTAGAGAAAAATCCAACAAAGAGGGTTTTTTTTACCCCAACAGAACACTTACAGTCTTAAATCATGCTACTATCGTTGTTGTTTCGAAAAACTGGGATTTTGCGAAAGTTTGGATGCTCTTTGCTAACAGAAATAAACTTCAGTTTTGTTAAAGTTTGAAGAAGTATGATAGACGAAATATTCATGACATGGTTTTGAACCATCTGATATAGTGTTTTTTTAATCTTTTAAACTTATGGCATACTGAATAGGGAACAAAATTGGCATAGCACTCCATTTTTACGGGAGGTTTTCTCAATGAAATAATCAAAAATCATGTTTTGGATAAAATGATCTGCTCTAAAATGAACGTTATTCTATGTACAATTAGTATACATGACATCCGATTTTAATGGATCTACTGAATTTGTTTTAACGGGGTTTGAAACCCTATTCTTTACAATGGGTAAATTTGCAACGACACTCACAGCCAAACAAAATGAGATTAAATAAAAATAAAAATTGTTTAAAA
>JAQGAE010000032.1:0-74745 GCA_034696685.1 Julus scandinavius | reverse complement strand
ATCTCTTTTGGTTTGGCTGGAATTGTGTTTTAAAATTTCACCCATTGAAAGTGATAGGGTTGTGATCCAGCTTAATGCACTCTCAGCAAATATAAGATTTGCATCCAACATTTATTTTTTGAAGATATCGAGGCTAATAAACAGTGTTTCTAATATGAATTACAAATGTGTAAATGTGTATATGTGGAAAAAAATATTTATTTATGGTTATACATGTTTTCATATACAAGTATAGCCTATTTACAGGAATGCAATAACTCGCCAAATACGAGTGAACATACATGTCCAGGTGTCTAGCCAAATACAGAAAAAAGTCAATTATGTTCAAACATGGTCCACATAAGATTTTTCCAGCAACACGATTAATTAAAAGTCTCGTGATACCGTCTTTGACGAAATCTCTGCATAAGGTCCCATTCGATTCCAATCTTCACACTTGATAGCGTATAGTTTACGCGCATTCGAATTAAGGTTTCTTTGCTAGCTTTAAGTACCTATACGTGTAATCACAAAAAGGCACGCTTGGGTTACACCGAAACTATTTTTTAATCAATCTTTAATAGATGTCATTAATTACATATTGACGTCAACAGCAAGATTTCCTTCCATGTATATAACATCACAGAAAAGTGCGTTCTCATGTAATGGTCCACCAAAACCCTAAAGCGAAAAAGATAACGATTTGTGCTTTATCCTTCTATAGCTGTGGTGAAAAACGAAGTGCTCAAAGTCGACAAGTTCGACTCCCAAGTTTTGAACGTCCTTACCTACACCTCTATCATTGGAAATATCATGAAATATCGACTGCAGAAAATATTCAATTAGGTTTGGGTTAAGTACTTATATGGATTTTCGATTGTAAAATAGGGCCAACGTGGACGTCGAAGATAAGGCAGGAACTACGAAAATTTCAAATGTTGGTCAAATCTCTTAAATCTTAATGATGCCGAGGATTACCAACTAAGCTGTTATACCCTTCAGCATCGTTTATGTAAGACGGTGGTAAGAATTTCTCTCGTAAAGATCATTACAGGAGAAGGCGTTAAATTGATTACGAAAAGATATAAAACATCCCACAAGCGCGTTTTCACATTTTTCATGCCATGGGTTCAAATGCTACTAGGAAATTAACATGATAAATCAACAGTGCATGCAATCAACGAAATTATAACAAACGTTGGGAAAAGTTCGATTTATAGTTTGTTGCACAGTAAATGGAATTTCAAGAAACAGCAATAAATTTTGAAATTTAATTTTAAATGTGTTGCAACGTATTAAATACAAAAACTCGTCGCTGTTTTGAATTTTTACCGTTACACATACCTGCTTTAAAAGTAAAGACTTTAACAAAAAAATGAATGACTAAATTCATAAACTGAATTGATAATTTTATGAGAAACGAAAATATGGATTATTCTGAAACCAGTAATTGAATTTTCAATCTACAAAATGGAAGAACGTTTTCAACGAAAAAAATGAAAGAACATTTTCAACGAGAAAAATGGAAGAACATTTTCAACGAGAAAAATGAAATTACATATAATTATGCTCGTTTCAGTATACGAAAAATAACATACAAGTGTATATATATATATATAAGTCTTGTAAAAATACGTTTAATCAATACCGAGAAATTGAGAAAAGTAAAATTTCAATATGGCTTCTTCTAGAGCACACAAAAATCAATCTATTATATTCTATTACAATCTATTTAACAATTTCCGTCCTCCGGCTTTAAAACTCATATGAGTTTTAAAGTTTTAAATTTGTTACACAACGTTGTAATTTAACATCTTTTAACTTCGAAGGCAACTATGGTTACATTTTATGAAAGCTGTTCTTGAAATCTCGAATTATTTAAGCAGTAAATTAATAGCAGAAGTTTCCACCACTTTCGCATTTGCTATTGTGAATGCATGATTTCATTTTTGAGTACCTCTTTAATAAATTCGAAAATTTTCGCGTCCAGAATAAGAATTTCTAGTAAGTAGCATCATCAAACATACCGCACACTTAAAAACAATTCAAATCAAAATCTAGTATTCACTCGAATCGGGTTAATGACTCCCACTTTATCTATATATGGTTATCTATAAGTGGTTAGGCTAGCTACTTCTAAAAGTGAGATTACAGTTTGCATACAATTCACGAATGTGCGATGAAATAATGCACAAAAAATCTTCCTTGAAAATGTTTTAATATCTCATTGTAATGACCTGCACAGGAAACTGAATATACAACGCTGCATTTGGGAAGCGCCTTCAGCCAACAATAATTGAATCACTTCCCTCCCATTAATTCTTAGATAAGACTAGTGAAATTCATTATATTTGAACAAATGTTCACCCTATAAAATACGGATTCATTATTTAGATTTTTGTGTTACTACTCTAACGAATACATTGTCTTAGAGTATGAAACCAGCCTTGAGTTTAATGTTAAGTAAATTAGAAATTTGAGAATATATATGGTGTTTTTTTCCTTGTATCTATAAACAGTATTATATATAATGAAACGGTGTATCCCAAACAGGTTTCATCTTCTAATTGAAGACGATCAATTACGATTTTTATATTGGCAAGTTATGACTTAACATCAACAACAAATAAGGATTAGTGTTCTTTTTAGTTTGTTCCTGCATCATGAATCATATATAGTTGGAATCAAGATTGGACACAAAGCATTCAGTCCCGAATTGGTAAAGGCCAAAGTCTAAGTGAACTGACATATTTGGAACTATAAATTCTTAGAATGGATCTTATATTGGACAAACTAATACAATAACGCCCACTATAGATAACCGTGACTTTATGTGGCATGGATTCCTCTGTCCTTTATTGTACAAAATCCGCAAAAATTCACCGCATCGGCAATTAACAAGTAAATTAACCAATATGCAACCCATTCAGGAAATTGGGCAATATTGTACAGTCAGCGTTGAACGTTCTCCACGCCGCAATTACAACATGCAATATGAGCAAAACTGTCCTTTATTCCTGTTGTAATAAGTTTTCGGGAAAGTGACTTTTGCCATTACTTTCAAGATTCCTTAGGCTATTTGGTTGCATTCCACCGAACAACTTGCCTTATATATCAAATAAAAGAAAATGTTATGTATTTACTGAAGCATTAATAGCCAAGGAAAGTGGCTGAGAAGTGACCTAACAGGCTCTCAAGCCAAAGCATTTATTGATTTTAAATAAGAGCTCGGTACATCTTACAAAATATACTGTATAATACTCTTATCAATGTAAGTTCAATTAATACTTGGGGTTTTACATTATGAAGGATTTCTATCCTCATACAATGTAGGTGTGCTATATACAGATAATTCGTAACCGTATTTGCTTTCTATTATAAAGAAGTTCACAAAAGAATATATTCACAGGTTGGCTTTATAGAAAATGCCAATGGAAATGCAACTTTACTACCAACCGATACGAAAACAAATAATGACAGAATACAATGCAATGCTAAGCTGATCATATATGTACAAAATCTATTTATAGATTTTTTTCTTCTATACATTGTAGTTAATTTACTTTCTTGTATTATTTTATGTTTTATATATATATATGTGAAATGTACAACAGTGGTTGGAAAAATAATGAAAGTAGGTGCAATGAAAATCGAAAGTAAACATAGTTTTGAAACAAGTTTATAATGGTAATCGAATTCATGCAGGGTTTGTGTTCAGTATAGTTCGCGGAAAAGTTATTTAATTAAATTTTAACGTTATAAAGATCAAAACATCAAAGCCATACCCGAAACGAAAAGCTAGGTGAATCTTTTAAGATTTAGTTAGTTGTATACTAGCTTCGTTTTCGTACAATGTACAACAAAAAAAATCTAAAATCAATACATACAAGACTATTTAACAATCTATTTCTGGTTAAACTGAGTTCAGACAATGAAATATCCTGAGCCTTCTATACTCTTTCACCTAATAACAGAAATATATTAATTCCTCTCAATTGTTCAGTCTGATAAATCCCACAAGTGCCCTGTATCACTCAACCATGCCATTCAGCCTATGATTCAGGCCACTTTGGCCAAATGATGGATCATTATTTCTATTAAGTGAGAACCTTAAACATATTCATTATAACAGCTGATGGCACTGCATGGATTTTCTGCCTACATCGAACTCAATAATCTCCACAAATTCTTGTACCATCACAGAGACATTGCCAAATTTCCTGCCAAGTTAAATTTTGATTCGACAAATTATGAAATTTATTTTATCAGTATGTAGCATTGGCTCATTATTGCATAATTTTCTGTATAAGAACTTGTCTTCACTCTAAAGTTTTCACATCTTTCTTACAATTATTCCATTCAAATCATGTAGAATATATTGTATAGTATATTGTAATACGATTTAAAGTTCTGCATACCCTCATTATAAATATTTTTTAGTTTTTCATGTGTACTTAACAAAGAATTTCGACAATTTCTTGACTTGCCCTTATAATCTGAAATCAATTTTTAGTTTGGGCAATTACAGAAAATTTGCGAATATATAAACCCATCATTTATTAATAATGGCACATCATTTGATAGCAATTATAGTCATCACAATCTTCTATTTTATCTCAACCCCATCAGTGCTGTCGAAATAGGGGAAATTTTAGGAAATTTCCCTAAAATGCACTATGTTAGGTGTTTTGTATTGCCCACCATTCCATAATTTATAAAGCATCCAACTCCATTAACTTACTTTCTCCAGAGGTAAAAATTAAATTTAACGTAATATTGGCAATAAACAGTAATTTTTAACAGGTAATTTATTTTATATTTCCAGGCTAATGTCACCACTGAGCTACCAAGCCACCGGGAATCAAACCCCGCCAACGAGTCATCGGTCGCTAACTACGGTGTTATACTGAAACAGTCCACGAGCAATAGCGACGAGTCCTTCGACGAAGATGTACCAGCTGAAAGAGCGGCGATCAAAAAGCGACATTTGGCGTCGTTGGCCAGAGATGGCGACATGGCGGCCAGACGTCTTCACCGCAACCCCTGGTGGGATCAAGTGGCTAACAGGGCCCAGGATGATGATGAGGAGGATCCGGCTTTCTCAGGTGTCCTAAAACGCACGTTGGCGTCGTTGGCCAAGCAGGGCGATGCCGCAGCAAGAAGGATTTCTCGATATGAGAAGCGTGACCAGGATGATCAAGAATCCGATTCCGAAACTTATTTCGAATTGGACGACGGAATCGTTCCCGAACAAGACAAGCGCAATCTGGCATCCATGGCCCGGCTGGGAGACGATGCTGCCAGGCGGATAAACTATCAAACGAGATCTTGGGAGGATCCCCTGGCGGACTGGAGAGAAAACGGTGGTCATGAAGACGCAAACCTGCACTCGAAGCGCAATCTGGCGGCACTGGCCAGGCACGGCGACGCCGCTGCCAGGAGGCTCAACTTCCAAAAAAGACAACCGTGGGACGGAGAAGCTACAGAGTACAATGGCCAGTTTATCGATCCTGCTGAATACGAGAAGCGCTCCCTGGCGACGATGGCCAGAGATGGCGACGCCGCTGCCAGGAGGCTGAACTTGCATAATAAGCGGCTTCTTGACGAGGAAGCTTCTGAGTATGATGCTGCGGAATACGAAAAACGTTCCTTGGCGACGATGGCCAGAGATGGCGACGCCGCAGCTAGGAGGCTCAGCAGCCAACAAAAGAGGCTTATGGACATGGATGATGCAGAATACGACAAACGCTCCCTGGCGACGATGGCTAGAGACGGCGACACTGCTGCCAGGAGGCTTAACAGCCATCAAAAAAGGCTTTTGGAAGAAGATGATGCAGAATACGATAAGCGCTCCCTGGCAACGATGGCTAGAGATGGCGACAACGCTGCCAGGAGGCTTAACAGCCATCAAAAAATGCTTGTGGATGTGGATGATGCTGATATGGACAAACGCTCCTTGGCGACGATGGCTAGAGATGGCGACAACGCTGCCAGGAGGCTTAACAGCCATCAAAAAAGGTTTTTGGACGTGGAGGATGGAGAGTACGACAAGCGTTCTTTGGCGACGATGGCTAGAGACGGCGACAATGCCGCCAGGAGGCTCAGTAGCCACCAAAAGAGGCTTATGGACGTAGATGATGGAGAGTACGACAAGCGATCCCTTGCGACGATGGCCAGAGATGGTGACAATGCAGCCAGGAGGCTTAACAGTCATCAAAAGAAGCTTTTGGGCATGGATGATACAGAGTACGACAAGCGATCTCTTGCGACGATGGCCAGAGATGGTGACAATGCAGCCAGGAGGCTTAACAGTCATCAAAAGAGGCTTTTGGACATGGATGATACAGAGTACGACAAACGCTTCTTGGCGACGATGGCCAGAGATGGTGACAATGCAGCCAGGAGGCTTAATAGTCATCAAAAGAAGCTTTCGGACATGGATGATACAGAGTACGACAAACGCTCCTTAGCGACGATGGCCAGAGATGGTGACAATGCAGCCAGGAGGCTTAACAGTCATCAAAAGAGGCTTTTGGACATGGATGATACAGAGTACGACAAACGCTCCTTGGCGACGATGGCCAGAGACGGCGACGCCGCAGCAAGGAGGCTAAGCGGCCAAGAAAAACGACGTTGGGAAGGAGAAGCTGCGGACTACGACTCTCAAGATTTGGACTCTCCGGAATACGAAAAACGCACTCTGGCAGCGATGGCCAGGCACGGCGACCCCGCAGCCCGTAAGCTGTACCTTTCCAAAGGCGGGATGGTCAGCCTTCCCATTCGGGAGGAAGACGTTCCGGTGAAACGGCACTTGGGAGCTCTTGCCCGAGAGGGAGCGCTAAAGAACATGTGGGAATTCGGCAAGGGTGTTCCCAGACCTTGGAATTACGGCCTCCCGGATAGGTGGTACAAGCAGCCCAAGCGCCAGAATGATGACGACGTAGACGACAATGACGAAGAAACGTGGGAGGAGTCTGACGAGACCAGCGAGGGATCCGATGTGCCGATGACCATGGTCAAAAAACACATCGCGGCCCTGGCTAGGCGAGGTTCGCTGATCAATCTTCGCTGGCAGCGGCGCCCCCTACCACCCAATTGGTATAAAAACAGCGACGACTCGATTAGGTCCAACGGCGGCTACAAGCGCAACATTCAATCCCTGGCCCGGATGGCCGCACCGGGCTCGGGCTATCGCTCCTGGTCCAGAGGCCGCTTATGGGGTCCCACTGAGCCGTTCTATCAGTTTAACGGAAGGATGCGTTCTACAGGATCCCGGGATAGGGCCCGTGGGGTGCGTTCCACCCGCGAGGGGTACATGGACACCCTACCCCGCTCTCCAGCGGCGTTGGCCTACCGACCGGTCTACGGGAACTACGACGCTTTCAGGGCCCCCATGGCCTTCGTGTCGCGGCACATGTTCAAGAGGGCTTTAGGAGGAAGGTATCCGGTTATCCCAGGGGAATTATCACGTCTCGAGGATCCACTCCCTCTGTCTACCATCGAGTTACCCAAGACCTCGTCTTCTGAGCAAGTAGAGCAAGCAAGTCCTCCTGGTGGGCCCTCCAAAGCTTCGCCTCTCAAACCCAAAGGCCCAAAGGAAGGACTTGGAGAACATGACCCATCTTCGAAAGATAAACACTAATTTAGTTCCGTGGAGTTAGTCCACGTGGATCCTCCCCTGAGCAAGCGTCACGTGAAAAATGTTAAAAAAGTGTCTCTTTTTGAGCCACGCGATGCTGGGGAAAAGTCGTTAGTTCAGGGAAGAAGTTGACGTTGTCACGTGGTGTTGTCAAACGTGATAAGCACCCCGATAGCGGTGTGTCATTTGAGACCAATCAATAGTCTTCCAGATTTTGTGACACGGGGAACAATGTTCCAGCTCACCGTTACTATTTCTTTAAAAAAAAAAAAAAATTCTGTCTTTTGATTTCGGTCGTGCATGTGAAGCAAATATCTCATTATGAAAGTAGTACAAAACACGAATAACATATCGGAAAATTTTATAAAAAAAAATCAATTGTAACATCGAATAGCAGTGAACTGGTTTTTAAGTAACAATTGTGCAAGTGGGGAGATTTTGATAGAGGTTAAATACGTATTGGTGAAAAAATTCCTTCGTTGAAACTTTGCAATTCAATATTGACTATAATTTTTCTTGAAAATATCGCAAAATATGAAAACAAAAAACCTGAAGATGTGGCAACAAAAATTTCCGTTGCGGAAAATGTTTGTAACAATTTCGTTTTACTGGAATATTTTTCCGGAATGCTAATATTTTAGATATCCGGACTCCAAAAATGCTGTTAAATATGGACTAAATCCGGCATCTATTGCTATAATGAGTAATTAAGTTTCGTAGTATAAAAGTAAAAGGAAGAACTTGTGCCTGTTGGCTTTTGAGATTGATTACAGGAACACCATCACTTACAAGAGAAATACCAAGATCAGCAACAATCGAGCATATTACTTCAAATATTTCATCCATAAAGATTTACACGTTTTCATAAAAAAAAATATCAGCTTCTGGAATTCAACATCATTTGAATTTATGAATGACCCCTGACATGCAGTCAAAACTTACGAAATCCACATCACTGACATGACCCATAAACACACAAGCGTTCTGCCAGTAAACATCTACTTGCATCAGAAACCTCAAATGGCAAACGTTCCAAAGAATGTAATGCCACATTTTTAGCCATCTGTAGAATGTTAGCTAGGGCAAAAAAAAAATCCCAGTCTCTCTGGACATATTAGACCACTCAACAAACGGTTGAAATTTGTTTCATTGAAGACACTAAGGATAAGATAAGTGACCTTTTGGTTATCGACCATAACAGGGAACAAAAGCATCAGCCTTTTGGGATGAAATAAAATCTATATTTCCGACAAAATATATCAAGCGTCAGTCTTCCAAGTACTTCTTCCCAAAATGTCTCAATGTTACAACCTGCGTAAACATTGGTGTGAATGCATGCGAAATGCCAGTTTAGGCATCACCGATTTGAAAAGAGACACTTTTAGTTTTAAATAAGTTAAATAAGCGGGATTTTTTGGCATCGATGACAATTACAGTATTATATAAACTGTATTCGTTACACGTTTCATACATGTAGTTTTATTTGTTTTATGATCTATTTTAGATTTTAAATAAAGCAGCATAATCAGGTTGTCAAAGTGTTAAATGTGCCATTGTCTCTTTTAGTTTACACGTTATTCTATATAAAGGAAATAGATTATATAATTTAAAACAATTTGTCACAACCTCAATTAGCTGCTGGTGAAGAATATAGTGAGACTTCTTCTGAATGTATTTTTATTGGCTGCGGACTTAAGTCTAGTCTTGAGGTAAAAAAGCTCAAGTTTACCTTTTATTTTTATGGGAGAAACAGAAACGTGACGTTCATTCATCAGGAATGTTAACATAACCTTGAAGTTAGGTCTCAAATTTATACGATACGCTTATATAAACTTGCTAAAACTTTGTTCATTTCTCTATTTAATTCCAGAAATAGTGTCAACAATTGTTGTGAATCCGATTACTATTTCATCAAATATGTAATTTCAATAAATAGCTTCAATAAAATAACCAAGAAATGTTTCTTATAAAAATCATTACATGAATTAAGTGATCGACAGCACTGACATGACATCGACAGTGTGCATCAAAATGGGGGAAGAACAAACATTCAGTGTTGTTGTCAATCGAAGTTCTTTTAATATTTCACTTTATCATTTTCAGATTATGGTTAGAATTTCCCAAAATATATTTTTTCAATAAGATATTAGGACATACCTTTACGGCTCGATGATATTCAGTCGACACATTCACACGGTTGCTTGTCGCTCCATTAAATCCATTGTATTCGCAAAACTTCCATCTTGATTTGCATTTTTGTAAAAGATGTCATACGCCGCCGTCTGATATCAAAATACAGATTGTTCGTTCGAAGTTCATTTACTAAACTATTCCGTTTTAAAAAGCACTTACTATACGCGGTTACTGTAGAAGATTTCCAAGCTAGCAAATAACTGATAACTAGTATATAGCTTAGTAAAAACACGTCCGAAAGTCATGATTATACTTCCAAAGAGTAAGTGCGTGACCAGCTTTGTCTGAAGCGTTACGAAATCGAATGTAACCTTTGTTACCGGAAATACAAAAAAATTTGACTATATGTAAATATCTAAAATTTTACCAACTCAATAGCCAACCTCCTTCACGCTAAAGGCTAGAATCTCCAGCCGGAAACACGCGTAATGAATCTGCGCAGGTGCACGGAACTAATTTTCCGGTAATCAATTCTGTGCGAAAATATGCAACCGCAGAAATAAATGTTTCCGGGTGGAGCTACTAGCCTCTCGAACAAAATAGGCTGAAATAGTATATGCTAATCAATGTTTTAAAGATAAAAGTAATTTATCAGGGTGTTCAATAAATTTACTTAAACTAATTAAAGCATATTTCAAGGACTTTATAGCTTACATTTTCCCACAACGAATTACCAGAATATTTTTTCTACAAAATACGAAATTTTGTTTTTCATTATCGGATTTGATTCTACCATAAACTGTAATTTCCTTGTAACGTGCATATGTGTCGAATTCTCGCACATTAACTTTGCAAAACTATTTCTTTAGAAAACCTATCGTTAGAAATTAGAATTGTTCAAAACGTACATAATTTAAAACCGTTACTAAACCTATAAAAAATAGATAAGCAAAAAAAAAAAAAACGCACGGAGACACGGATAAGTCGTTATTAATAATTAATGCATAGCCTTTCATGTATTGTTCATTTTATGAATACAAATGACTATTTGGATGTGGAAGCCTCGATTTCTTCCAGAACATAAAATTATGAGGACGTTTAAAAAATTAACATACAATACATTATTCCGAATAAATAAGTAATATTGGCGAAGGAGAAAAGAATAGAGAAGCAAATGCAATATGCGACAAATGCAAGAACACAACTGTACTGGGGGGTGAATTAAAAAGGAAGGGGGGGGGGTGCATTTATATATCACAATCTATGATAATTAAAACTGAAATGGTGAAATCTGTCCTGACAACTAGATAGAATGCAATTAAGGCGAACATTTTAACCAAAGATCTCATTTTCATTTTCAAACTTTCAAATCACTATTTGAACATTTCGCAGCAATTCTGGCATTGGAAATAATTATTGACAAAAGTTAAAATTGTAATTATGCATAACCTACATAACCTAAACAGTGTTTGAGCATTAATATTGTTAAAAATTTAAAGCCTACATATTGGAATAAAAATTAGCACCATTTTAGCTCACTGACCATGTATGTTTCTTGATCAAAAATACCTATAAAAAGGACCAGTTTTGTCTGAGTAATGCCATGTTTAAGTTCCACAAAAACTGGGGTTCATGTTTAGTAGTAATCTGTACATCTTATTTCCAAATGTTTTTTATACAGTTGAACGTTCCAAAACAATTAGAAGTTGAACTTCTAAAGCCATAGTTCGTTAATGGTGCTACCCAAATTAATTCACGCACTTAATGCATTCTTCGACTGTTGTCAAACAAAGAGGTAAAGTAGGATAATGAAAAGACAAATCATTCTTCGGTCCTTGTGGGAAATAAAATTAAAAAAACTAAAGAAAGACATTATCGTGATTCCAAGGCACTAAAACTGCCAAACGTTTCATTTTATAAGAGAGGTTTTAATTAATCCCACACACACAGTATCTGATGGTTGCTGTTATTATTATTTTTTTTTCATATTTTTTTGTAAAAAAAAATCTATCATTGGCCAATCACAGACAAGATACACACATATGAAATTGCATAATACATTCTACTCGTGAGTCATTACAAACACCATACGTTCATTAGCTACCCTGGACGGGTACCGGCTATTCCTCGATGACCGAACCCTCGCATTCAATGCCTATTCAACAATCACAGTTTTTGTTTCTGACTCAGGCACCCACAGGCTGCTGAAATTTTGTATCGGAATTCTAAAAGTGTTGGCTTCATAACACAATAAACAACAGACATGTCATCTGCGAATCATCATTATCCTAAGTTTAGTTTTCTGGCATGTCCATGCAAAGGAAATCTTCTGAGATATGGCCTCTGCCTTATTTGGGAAAAAGACGGGTAAGTAACAATTTTATCATAATTTTGTGTTAATCCCTCATACTCTGACTTTATCTCTGCAAGTTTCACCGGTATGAGTACGAGCATTGCAATATTTGTATATGAACATTTTAAAAGTTCCCATGTTTACTAGCTTATTTTACCAATTAAATTCTTATACTTTATACAAGTTAAAGAATATCTTACTTTTTTTTCAAAACTAGTTTTAGCATTGTTTCTGAAAGGGAAAACCAATATTTTTTGAATTACAGCACAGTGAGCTATTACCAAAATACTACGAACATGCCCCTGATGAGATGACAAGGTAGCAATCATATACAAGAACATGCCAAATGAAACTGAGAACTATAACGATTTCCAATACAAAGCCAAATAGATATCATTAAAAGTTTTAATGAGGTAATATTGCAGGGGCCTAGTCAGAAATCTTCCCTATGTACACACTTAGCCGTAGCATCGATACGCACAATACATTTTATACACGTATAAAAAGATCCTAATCACTCGTGTTCGAAAAAAATCGCAATCACCAACGCAGAAGTGGGGGTAGTTAATGAGGAAACTGGGGGAGCAGAACAATGAAAAACCCAATACAACTTGGCATTCCTGAAAAAAAAATGCTTTCTTTGTACAGATTGATTAGACTACAATAATGCTAATGATGAGCCTGAACTCGTTGGGGACCAAACGGTTGCACCGTAGCAATTTTTGTCCAGCATGATAGAATTTCCTATCGGTGTTAATTATTAGCAACGAATAACGGTGGCGGAGACTTCAATAAAACATTCACCTTCTATTTTTGTTGCAAAATACAGTTCCTTTATGGGGTTTCTAGAGCCTTTGTAAGGGAAGACTCTTGGTTTCCGTTGCTGCACTATAGGACAGAAAAACAGAAAACTAGCACAAAACGGCAACAGAAAGACACAAACACACACACACAGCAGTCTACAAGTATACTTTTAGGCACTTTTGGGCTAGATATTCCACCGGTTATCACTGTCCCGCCTTTTTGCTTTATTACAGGGGCTATAATTCCTCAACCGCGGTGAACCGCCTTTACTTCCATGTCCACCACCACCACCTTGGAACTGCCTCACAAGTTTTCCTTGATAACCCGCCCGAGTTCGGAGAGTTCACGTAACCCACTCTTGAATTGTTGGACCAAAAAGACAACAAAAAAAAAATAATAATACAAAGATAACTTTCAACGTCAACGATTATGCGAAAGAGGGTTGACAAGGTCTGCAATGCTCCCGTGCAGGTTCCTCGTCTTTGCAGCATTGTTATCGGGGGGAAAGTTTTCAAAACAGACCACAGAAATATCACCGGTAATTCGCATTTTCCAGAATAAAATCCAAATTTCAAAACCGTTTATAAGAGTATCTGTGGGCTGCGCTTCTCTCTCCTGGATTCTGGCGCTGCGATACGTTTTCACCGGGTAGCCGACCGAGGGGTTATGGTGAGGTAACTGTGGCGAAATAAAGCGACTCCCGAATAAACCTGCAATATGAGCATCGAGAGAGAGAGAGAGAGAGAGAGCACGGAATGGCATGGGGCAGCCTGCTCTTGTATTGCTAATAACAGGGTGACGAATACTGTACGATGGACGGTGGCCGCTTTGCATTTTGCCGATTCCGGGGTACGTTGAACATTTACATCCTCGTGCTACGAGTCTCACTGGCATAAACGATTCTAGTATTTTTTTAAATAAATCTCAAGGCAGCATATCCAAAGCTTGCCAAAATTGCATAATAACAACAAGAACAACGAGAATAATAATAAAAGGGCAAAAAAATATGACTCCATTTCTAAAAACTAACGAGCCTCCGAAATTGTCAATCCAAGGCCTCCTGTACATGGAAAGGTGATCACTGGCTGTGGTTTTATAATGGTAAAAATGGCAATACTTCGCTTATATAAGTAATTGGTCATCACAAGTCTATTAAACAGTGGCCACGAGGCCAATTCACAATACAATGAGTAACCACATTAAGACATTATACGCTTGAATGCGGTGAAAATGGTTAAAACATTTCAGAAATGTTTAAACACCAACCTTAAAATGACTAAATCAAAATTACCTGTATATACTGGAAAACGTAATATGAGCATTTGAAATTGAAAATGGAGTTTATTTTAAACAAATTCTCCAAGTCAAGTAAAATAGCATTTAGCAATTGTTGTCAGCGATTTTCTGGTTAACGTAAATGCACCAACATCTATCGTTCCATTAACAGAATTCCACTAATGGAAAAAAAATCTATGCATTTCATTAATTTCTCAAACCTTAGCAAAAAAAGATATTTGATAAAGTTAACTTTTTAAGTTACCAAATCAAAAGTTATTGCACCGACTCAAGATCTCCCCAGAAAACGGCTGGCATCTATCTGCAAATTTAGTCATCCAATATTCAAGGATGAAGCTCAACTACAAGATATTTAGTTACCAATTCTCGTTATAAGCCATCCCAAGCAGCCCCCTGATGTGATAATCCTTTCAAAATACAGGATGCCACGGTTGGTCCGGTTAAACCCTCGGAATCGCTAGTGGTTCGCGACCAGCAAATAAATTTGTCAAAACTATAAAACCGGCGACACGGCTCATTCTAAATGCCTATATTTGTGAGCGCTCATCTGGGACAGTCCCAAGACTGCATACTGGCACTTCAAGCAGTGATAATGTGTCTGTCTCTGATTGTGAGAGCATGACTCCGTGTTGCACGACTGGGAGGCCGTGAATTTCTCGAAGCCCGCCGCCATGATGGTGTCCAGTTTTTGGTGCTGCCGTCTGTGGGCCACCACCTTGTTCGTATCGGTGCACACAAACTCACACTTGTAGCAGTGAAAGTGAGATGCCTTGTTCGTTACCGAGCCTGGGGTCACCGTGTAGATGCAGCCGGGTCGTCCGCACGACACGTTGGCCCGGAACTGCTGGAAGTCGCCGCCCATGAGGGTGTCCAGGCGTTCGTGCCTCGCCGTATGCTGCACGAACCGCGTTTTGTCGCAGAAGCTGTAGCCGCAGTCGATGCGCATGCAATGAAAGTGCGTCTGGTGTTCCCTGTAACCGCAGTGGGTGTATTGACAGTCTTCGTTGAAACGGTAGCGCACGTAACCTTCCGGAACGGGTTCGTCCTTAAGGATTCGAAGACAGCTCATCTTGCTCTTCTTCGATTCAGGGCCGTCCTCGAATCGCAGCGATCCCATTGGTGTTGGCACAGGCCGCTTGAGGTTGCCGGCCACATGGGGTGAGCTAGGATCAGATTCCAGAGAATCTATGGGGCTGGGAATGCCCGATTCGGGCATGGAATCGCGTGGCGAGTGCTCTGGATCCAGATCGGCGCCGCTGCTACCGTTTCGGTGCGTCGGGGAGAAGCGGTGGTCTTCCGTGGCGCCACCGGGCAACATGAAATTCATTGCAGAGGCTCCTGGAAGGCAAGAGCCAGATGGGAATGTCTGGTGAACGTCACTGGACGAGTGACTCGCGGCGGAAGTGGCAAGAAAAGTAGCACTGTAGGAAAGATGCTGGGAGGATGGGGTTGAGTCTGTGGACGGTGAAGAACGTGGGTGGGCTGCAAAGGGATTGGAACTGGCATTGCTGTCGTTACTGGTCTCCTCTTCTCGGCGTCTGCCCTCTGATCCCCCATCGTCATCCTCGTCCAAACGATCTGACAAATCGTCCTCGCTATTCGTCATTCTGGACGAATTTCCCGTCGGGCTGGCAGAACCCATGTGCTTCTGAATGTGTCGCTGAAGCTGCATCAGCTTTCCATAAGCCTGAAAAGATAATAATGCGACTTAGTTACAAAACTTGAAAACTTATAACTATAGGTATGGCTTGTCGTTTGTGACATTTTAACAAGGACCAAAACATTGAGCAATGCTCAGCCAGAGAAGAACAGCACGTTTCAACTCAATCGACACTAAACTTTTAAAATTGTCAAGGCAAATTGAACATGGAACTAAAACTATCAGAGGATTTGGACATTTTTGGCTTTTCCCCAATTACAGGTGGGCGCACACCTTTTTGTCGGTGAAATAGGAAATAAGGAAATGAACTAGGAATAAGAAAAACGTTCAATATTATTTGATTTTTTTTTTCAAGATGTTTGTTAAAATGTGCATTTTTTAAATTCCTTATTTTAAGTCTAAATTATGAGAGTGAATGAGGTTGTACATGGGAGGATGTAACCTTCTCTAAGTATTAAACAGTTGTAGGGTTGGCTCTAATGCTAAAATATATTGACTATCCTGCTCTAGATTAAACCTGGTTCACACTAATTATATGATGAGGAAGGAGGCATTATGTCGTTTAATGTTTCTAAATTTACCTGATTGCAGAAGGTGCAATGGACGTGGTCCCTATTTCTCAATTTACAGAAGGCCCTGCCGCAACTCCGCTCCACACCGTATGCAACGTGGCTTTCGAGCAGCACCTGCCATTCGGCTGACAATTTCCCACAGTTGGAGTCCTGGTCCGGTGCCCCTGGTATCCTGGACGAAGCCTCCGAATCCCCGGACATGGAGGATAGTTGAGGGGACTGTTTAGAACCATCTTTATTGCCCATCGCTTGTGGGAACGCTGACAGGGGATAGTAAGTCCCAGTGGCCTTGATGACCGTCGGCTTGCCGGGAATAGGTGTCCTTGGTTCGGATATGGTCATGCTGGGGGACGTGGATTGGGGCGATGGACATTCGGTCTTAATGTGGACGGGCGATTTCTTGGCACTGGAATTGACACTGGCTACACCGTTATTTTCTGCGCCCTCGCTTTCGGCAAAGCGGTGCTTCTCGTTGTGCTGGCTCATGGTGCTGTAGCGGACGAAGGAGTAATTGCAATTGGGTCGAATGCAGTGGAAATGTCGGTTCACTTCGTTGCTCATGCATCCGGGTAACCGGCAGTCTACACTGCGATCGAAGAAGGCAAAGCCTTCCAGAATGTCAATGTTGTCGTGAAAATCCTTGGAGTGGAGTACTAGGACGTCGCTACGTTCAGTGATGAAGAAACACCGAGGCTGCGCGCAGTGGTAATGGTTTTTCCCGAACATGGAGCACACTGGTGTGGAGCACGGCGTGCCTTCAGGATACACATAAAAGCCATCTTGCACTTCCACCTAGAAGCAAAACGAGCAAACCAAACGCCATCAGCCACAGGAAGTCTGCCACTAGCTGTCACCTCTTCCACTAACTTTCCAGGCATTTTGGGGATCATTAAAGCACCTATTCTTTTTTCTGGAATGTCCTACCCAAATTCCGTTAGTGGGATTAGGCCTATGGCTGAAATCGTGCATCATTACCTTTTGCTGTGGTATATTCTGAGTGAGAAGTCCCGCAGATGCCAATGCTAATTCCGGAGGCAGCGAAGGTTTTGTAACAGTAGGGGAGGTGCTCGTTGCAGTGCATCCTGCAGATGACAGCTTATCAAACAGTGACACAGTTGGCAGGCTGTTGGGCTTTGGTAGCTTGAAGCTAGTGTAGATGGCTTGGGGAACATCGGATGAGCCAGACGTCACTGGAAACTGTAAAGACAACATCGTTAGAAACGTCCCGGAACATTAAAAAAACCCAGCTAACACGATAACTTGTCGCATCACACTATCACGGACAGTTGACATACCTCGATGATTCGGTTCTTAGGTGGGCGTCCACGTTTCCTTTTGAAGATACCATCCAAGGAGGACGACAAGTGGAACGCTAATGGGTCACTGGAGTATTCCTTGGAGAAGTTTAGCTTGTGGGAGTACTCGTGCATCTTGTAGTGATCCAAACGGCGAAAGGGCTTGTCAGATGGTAATATAATCTCTCGGCAACTCTGCCAGCCACAGTGATAGTGCCGCTCTTTACTCTGGTGTGGACAATCAGACGGGCAGCAGTTGGTCTGACCGGCGTCTACCGTTGTGTAAAACGCATCGGTCACTTGATCCTGTTGCTCGTGGTTTCTGGCATGCTCACGCACGCCATCTTTGGAACGGAAAACCATGGTGCAGTTTTCAGCATTGCAATGGTAATGGTCTTTGTAAAGGAAATCACAGTTTGGTTTGCAAGGATCATTGGCAGTGTACCTGGAGAACAAATAACACCAAGAACGTGAATGTCTCGGTCTATAGATTGCATATGATCGCGAGAAAATATTGTACAATATTAAAGTCATGCTTTATAAATATAACGTTTTCCAGCACAAGTGAAAAATAATAATCTGATTGAAGGAAAATCGGATTACCGTGATAAATACTTCTTCCAGGAATCGTCCAAGCGCGCCTTTAACAAATCCGCACTTAAATCAAAGACTGACATATGTTCGGGGCCCGGCACAAAGCCATGTGCTGCGAATGCTTGGTCCAAATGTGGACTTCCACCAGCAGCCAAGAAGGCAGAAGTGTACTTGGACAGTGACTGCTGGACAGCATCACTAAAGCTCATAGAA
Organism: Julus scandinavius; assembly: GCA_034696685.1. Lineage (NCBI taxonomy): Eukaryota > Metazoa > Arthropoda > Diplopoda > Julida > Julidae > Julus > Julus scandinavius. The sequence continues at coordinate 56,207 of JAQGAE010000032.1, read as the reverse complement.
TTAGCTGGGACAGGAGTAAGACCATGCACCGACGAAGGTCCTAGAGAACCTGGAAGTCCACCAGTAGGCGACGTCATCATAGGCATGCCACCTTGCAACTGGCTTGCATATTCTGAAGCTTTCAGCTGAAAACAAAAAACACGATGAGTGAGCAATATCAGCGATACCATAAATACATGGCAAAGTTTTGCAAAATTTGTATTAAACATACCTCATCTCCAATTGACTGCAAGGCAAGCACTTGATTTTCACCCAAAGTTCGCATCATACTTTGAGCCAACTTGAATTTCCTGTAGGCCATTTCGTTTTCACGTCGCTCATGCTTTCGCTTGTGGGAATATAACTGCCCACTTGAGTGTAGGACATAGACACATCCTAAACACACAACAAACAAATTATTGAAAATTTCGCATAAAAAATACAGTATTTATTTTCACATTTTAAGGTTTTTATGACAATTAAATTAAATTTAGATTATTGGCAAACATAATAGATGTATTATATCAAGTTTCGTTTTTTTTTGAGAAAGTTAGGTCCCACTGTAAGACACCTTGCCATTTTACGAAATATTCGCATTACTGCTAAAGTTTGCTAGCAAAAACAGACAAAACGAATTTTCAGAATCAAGAAAATATCCTCACCTGGTCGAATGCAATGGATGTGATTGCAGACACGAGAAAAGCGGCAATTTTCGAACGAACAATGTTCGTGTTTCATGAATTTCTTGAAGCCATCCTTGTTCAGTTGTTCATCTTTGATATGATACGACTTGTGCTTCTCTGTAAAAATAAATAATTTATATCATTTATCAATTTTAATGGAATGAGTGATAGAAATCAAGACCAACAGAGCGATCACTGCTAACTTGAAAGACTTGCTTACCCATGTCTGCTTTATTTTTGAATGTAAAATTACAGGTAGCTCTTCGGCAATGAAAATGCGTCGTCCTTTGGCCGGAAAAGGCGCAGTAGGGCGTGGCACAGTCCTCGGTGGCTCGAAAGCGCTGAAATCCCTCTTGGATGATAGCAGAATCCTTCCTATGATAATTTGCATGCATCTGCACGTCAGACGTGCTGATGTACACTTTTTCGCAGCTATCCTTCAAACAGTGGTAGTGAGTTTGCTTGCGGTTGTGGGAGCATCCCGGAAACTTTTCGGAACAGTCATCCATTGGGCTATAGCGAAGAAATCCATGCTGCAAGGACTCATCCCGCTTTTTGTGCCACTTGAAATGTCGGATCATTTCTTCCTTCTTCACAAATACCTATGAGAATTTTTTTTTTTAAATGTTAGAACAAGCAAAATTGTCAAATGCCCAATTTGAACCTCCAACATCTTATTTATTCAAAATAAAACTAAATCGGCCATTCCTACCCTTGAATTGCAATCCAGACAATGGAAGTGCTCCCTGTAGTTCAGATCCTTGCAAGAATTGTGCCCACATTCGTTTGAACTAGAATAGCTTAAATGAAAAAAAAAATATTGTTTAAATTTAAAACAACTTGAAAACAAGCTTTTGTGTTAATTAATTAATCCAATGATGCCCTTCAGAAAACAGATGTATGTGGTTCTCACCGTTTTACGTATCTTGAGTAATCAACTGGTGAAGATTTTCCTTCCTTGTATAAACTTGTACTCAGACCTAAAAACAAAAACAAAAAAAAATAAAACTATGAGTACTTTAATGGTTTGAGAACTATGAAATTCAATAACATATACATATGTGAAATATAAAATATATATATAGCTTAGGAATAAGAAAATTGAGGAATATTGAGATACAAAATTACTTTGTATGTTTCAGAACAAACTAGACATGTTGGTTACAGTTGGTAAAGAAGTTAAAAACCCTTTTAACCCTTTACTACCACATTTTTTCCCAAGACAATATCCGCCTGGATTTCGAATAGCAGCGAAGGTCAACAGCCTTATACCGAAACCATTAAAGGGCAATTTTTCAATTTTTTTTAATGAACATCAGGACTAAGGTTGTCATGTGTGACAATACAATAAAACACAGGTCGCGTCAGTATAGCATGTGTAGCACGCACGGGAGGTATATAAGCAACGCCCTCTGTTGGCCAACAGCCCATTAACCTGAGGACGCCGTCTTTATTGGAGCAAGAGTGCGTGCGTGCCTTAAGATGTCAATAAAATTGCCAAGTTAATTTGTCATATTATTTCGTTAAATTTCAATTTCATACACTCGTGATTTTTCCCCCTTTGTCCGACACCTTTCATTTTTTCGTCCATTGTTGTTTGAAAGCAACGGAGCGGATAACATGTTGCTTTCTTTTTTCTCATCCGAAATAAAATGAAATGATATGGTCCGCCATTTAGCCCTAATTACCGTCCATTGTAATCGACGGATGGCGCTCTTTAGGATGAAAAAACGCATGATAAAGCGACACGTGTGATAATGACCCTTAAAGGAAACATTATCTAAAGATAGTATACTGTATAAAAATATAAAAACATTGAACAAAGCGAAGTGCAGAAAAATCAGTAAGTCTTGGTTTAAAATATATTTATGGAACAAACTATAGGTTTATGCCAACAATATGCCACATTACAAAAAAAAAAACCTAGTAGCAAACCTTAGAAAAATAATATAGGTATTGGAAATAGAATCCAATACGTGGCGGCAAACATTGGCGGCACAAATTTCGAACATTTCAATGGATGCCAGAGAATTTAGTTTAAACAATACCATCATTAAAACTGCATAATTCAATAAATACATATCTAATCAATTTTTGCTTACAAACTTTAGTAAATATTTATTTCCCCAACGATTTATATCAAGGATGTGACAAACTTGAATCTATTTGAATCGACGACGGCATTGCTTTGGCAACACATTCACAAACTTCCCATTGTCTATGTTGCTGACGTCGTTAACCAAATTCAATATTATTCATGAACGTCTTCTCGCAATCGGGTTTATTCTATTCTTTGTATCACTATATTTTTACAAATAAAAGGATATAACTGAACCATCAATTAATCAATCCATCTTTTTTTTAGGATTCAGGCCACATGTTTCTAATGTGTTTTTTTCACTTTGACACAATATTCACGTTTATTATTCATTTATTTTACATTTCTCTTAGAAATATGCTCCAATTATTAAACATTATATGAAACGCGAGCTGTTTGGACAGGTGGTTTTTGAGCGAATATCATTCGATGAAATATGGCTTCCCATTGTAATACTAAAATTTAATGTACACATTTTACCTGGAAATATGTTTTCAAAATTCGTCGCTTATACAATGACAGCTGGTTAAGCACCAGACAATTCTCTGGTTAAAACAAAACCCAGACGTAGAATCGTAAATGCATGCAAAGCTGTTGGCAAGTAAACTATAGTCTCATTATGAATTATTTCCATTTAAAATATCAATTGGCCAATCTATAATATCTAGGTCAGAGTAGATGGAACTTCATTAAATGTAATTTCTAAACCAAAATTCAAATGAAATACAATGTAATATGCTATATCACAAGTGTTTTTTTCGAACTCATTAAATCACTCTGCAGTATTAACCAAAGTTGTACGTCATGTTGCAAATTATTTGAAAGTAAACCTTGATTATACTGTAGGCAAGAATGTTGTTACGTCACAGAAATTCCTTAATCTTTCCCTTCTTATCCTTGTTTTAAAACCAAAAGTAAAAACATGCATTATTTCAAATAGTGCCTATACTACTAGATCCCTGCGAGAAATATTTCATCCAAGCTTTTAACCAAAACTGTCAAAAGTGAAGTTAAACATATTTCTAAGCGCAAAATATGAACAAGGCTGTTATTTTCGGCTATTTTTAAATTACACTGACAGCCAATTCAGTTTTAAATTTATTCCTAGCGCAGTGAACTTCCCTGACACCGAGCTGTAATTTTTTAAACGTTATTTTGCCTATTAAGGCAAGATATATCGGCCAAGATTTTATTTTACGCTATCTTTTCATGCTGCCACTGGAAACCAATTTTATCGTCATTGCCTCACATTAAGTAGGGAGGATGCTTAGATTTCAAGGAATAATGACCGTTAACTCAATTTGGGTTCAAAGGGCTTATAGCTACACTAAATCTAATATTTAACTGACCACCATTTTACCATTTTAAGACACACAAATGGTATCTAGACTTTTACAGTTCAGCCAATAACCAAACCATGAGAGCATTCATAAAAGTGATATGAGATAAAACAATGTATTTTATATGGATGCCCAGAGTAAATGTTTGAAACTAGTCATTGTGGTGACAAAAAACATTCTTATTGATATTATCTCGATGGGAGGCGGTCAACTTTGGAAATATTGTCAAAATACTGTGATTGAGTAACCAACTGTGATAACATAAAGCAATTATAATGCCAACAAGTCCAGTAGCAAATCCTTCCAGTTATAACCCTCCAAACATGTCAAGTCCTCATTTAAGGTGAGCAAAATACACGTTTTGAAATGAACTAACTGCCGGAATCATGATAAACATGTGGCACTACCTGAGGAGAGGAGAAAAAAACCCATCTAAGGCAGTAATAGAAAGTAGTTTACTTAAGGCTACTAATGGCATCTTGAAATAGCAAAGATAAAATGAGGGCCTCGTGCACTGGCTTGCCACCTAAAGTGCCTACTTTTTTTACACTTTTGACGTTGGCCGGGAGCAGACAATGTAACTGAAATGATTAAATGATTGTGATGGAAAATCAGAGGCAGGAGAGGGTTATGCAAAAAAAACCATGACAGATTCTCTCGGCGCACTTGCTAACGAGGTTCATTCCGCTGGCGTAAAAAAATCGAATAGGTTTTGACAGGTGGCGACACTGGTCGACCCACTACAAACTTCTTTAACGGATGGCCAATTTCAATGCAATTGCGGACAGTCAAACCCTGGGCATCCAATTAACGAGTAAAACCGAACTGGTCAACAATTTGGGTTAACCCCCTAAACTATAATAGGGAGCAACAGTCTCAAGAGTTAACCAACCACATGGACATAAAGACAGTAACGTGCTAAACAGAAGAGTGTGTATTACCAGCACTATGCAAAGATGATATTGCTTAACTGCAGCTGTAGAGACCATCAAAAAATTTTGCCCAAAGTACCCTTAATGTAATCAGCGAGGGAATCCTCAGATGTCAGAACCTTACTTTTCAAACCGCATGCAAGAAAACTAAACAGACAACGCGTATAATCGTAGGTGGTTAAGGTCACCGTTGCACCACATTCTTGCAAGTCGCCAAACAGAAAAAAAAAAAAAAAAAGATTAACAAGATAGAAACATTTTGACGCCCCAACTCGTGAACAGCAAAAGTGGCAGCCAAAGGTATGTCCAAAACGTCATTGTTTCAATAGCCATCATCAGCAGGGGCCAAAGCACTGAGAAACCTCTGTCATCAGAAGAACATCTGAGCATGGAAAGAACTGTTTTCCAAAGCCAACCGCAAAACAAAAAAGCCCTAATAATTCATTGAGGGGAAAAAATGTATATAATGGTCAATTCAGTGTCTATCTTGAAAAGTGCCAATGACATGCACGTGTCACTTTGAGAAAAGAGAAGACGAGCCACACACAAAAAAAATCTCTCTCCAGAGTGGTCAACATGAAACAGCACAATTCCCATGAAAAGGGCAATCCGGCATGTCCATCAAACTGTCATTTTCATTTTAAAACGCATTAGAAAATATGCATTCATATTTTGATCTTAGTCAACCCCAAAAATCGTATTGTAAAAAAAAAAAAAAAAGAAAAAAGACAAAATAATCAAATCGGGAAAGACTGCTGAGATCAACATGCAACAACCGAGCTCTGCGTGAGGAACCCGCCCTGGCAGAGGACATGGATACCAGTTTAAAAAGCATTAACGAGTTGGGTTTACCATTGTGCCGAGGGGGCCAAAACCCCGAAAATAAAAAAAAGGAGGCGGCTCGGAGCTAAGGGACGAACGCGTTTTGTTCAAGTCCTTCTTCTAAGTCATAGCAGCTTGCAACCAACGATTGAAAACAATTCGAACAATAGAGAGCAAAAATGATAAATGGAGAAAAAACAACACGCACACCCTGAAATTCCGATCATGCATCATTAAATGGGAAACACCTGCTCGAGAAATTAATCAAAAATGGACACCTTCGAAATCAAGACCTTCGAATTCCAATTGGAAAGGAGTCCCAGGTCTCCAAGGCATTCCGACAGAAACTTTCACTAAGCAACCCATGCAAGTAACACAAAACGTTGGGCCCACTTTGGCAAAAGCTTGTTGAAAACAGGATAAAAAAAACATGTTTTAATGTATACTAATAATATATATTTAATTTCCCTTATTTTCGATCAAATAAAATCATGGGTGTTTACTTTTTGAAATGAAGGCGAAATGTTTAATAATAGTTTGCTTGCATTTCGTTGGTTAAATGTTGGCACAACGTAGGCTGGAATCATATGTTACGTTGGCCCAACCAACATACAACTGAATGCAAATCATGGACCAACGATTTTTGGTTACTTGGGAAGATGGCCAAGGCATACCAATGTTTCAGTTGACATGCTTTTGACAATTCCTTTTGACAAACCTGACTTTGGTAGAGATCACATTTTTTTTGTCACAATAATTTGAAAAGATGTAACATTTTTATTCGAGGGTATTCTGTGAACACCTATGGGCAGTTTTAACAACAAAAAAATGTATCTCGTATCAATACATTCACAAAATCTGTTTGCATAAGGTTCGGAAACATCAGACCATAAATGCTATCAATTTGGAAATTATTGTGAGAATCACAAACACAGTTTTATTCATTCGCGTTCAAATACCCTCACCTGTGGGGCTCTTGCAAATATATATGATCATAAAGTAATCTTGCAATATTTTGCACACATAGTTGGATCAAACATTGGGTTTCAAGTCATAGTTGACCAAACTTCTCAACTCAACTGTAGTCGATGCAAAACTACTGATTCGAAACTTCCAAAAGTAATTTCCAAAGGCCTTTTATGTTTCTATGCCATCAGGTTATTTATGAAGGAAATGATGAAGAACTAATGTTGCTACATTCCAGTGGGTTTAAATTCAAGTTACACAACATAATGACAACATTAAAAAAAAATTAAAAAGCATCTCATGATTTTAAAACTCCAAAAAACGTGTTCACTTACCATGAGACCGTGGCGTCAGTAACTGCGCCATGGATGGATCCAGGCTCTGATGTTTTCCTCTACCAAAAGACGATGAGATTGGCGAATGTGACGCTGAAGGCGCCCCATGCCCTTTCGTCTTTTGCATAGCAGCCAACGTTAAAATTGTACTCATGTTATGTGGCAAAATCACCTATACAATGAAAATAAATAACAACATTAAAAACAAAAAACGCAAGGTGATAGGGCCAATACAAGAGTGGATCCTTCAAACTCACCCTAGGGTTTCCAATGATGTTATTGGGCGGAAGGTTAGCTAGTTTGTTTACATTGTCCACCATCTGGGATTGGAAAGACTCGTAGAGTTGCTCACTGGAGCGTGATGTGGCCATGGAGGCGCTGGAGGAAGCGCTAGATGGCGTTACCGTGGTGGACAATCTGGAGAATGAAGACGTGTGAGGCGTGGAGTGCATGGGTGGAAGCGCAGCCGAAGCCGTGGTGAGGACCGGGGATGGAATCCCCGGGTGCGACTTAGGTGATGACGTAGGTGGCATATGTGACAACATTGCCAGAGGTGTGGACATGTTTTCCAGGATTTTCACTGCAAAAATAGCAAGGAGATGACGTTAGTGATGGACTATGAATCAGATCACATAACCACGTGACTTTACAAACTCAATGAATTTTCTGAGGTTACAGATTCTGATTGAAGACTTGATATTGTCCATGAGTAGCTAAGACTAATGAGGTTTGGTGGTAGTATAAGGTCAATGGCTACCAAAGTGTAGTTACCAGATTCGCTAATGTCTTTTTAATCAAAAGTCTCACGAATAATTGCCCTGTTGAAGAGTTTTTTTTCTCTCCATTTTCAAGCCCAATTATAATAATTTTTTCCAAATCTAAGTTAAGTGGCTAATACGCTGAAATTACTTAACCGGTCGAAGAGAACACTGCCTAGCAGGATGTGTTGTCCTGAACGTGATCCAATTTTTTTTTTAGTCAATTGAACGCTAAAAGCACAGCTTGATGCATTTGGAAATATATGTAATACTATATTTGAAAAATATTTTTCACATTTTTTGAATAAAAATCCGTCAAGGGCTAAGCATGCAGCCAACAAGAGCATGCATCGCGGCATGACTCCACCTTAGCTTAAATGGCACTCGGGGGGTTTTCGGACAAACTTGTTAGCACGATTTGTTTTGAAAACTTGACGCGTGGACCATATGAGCCGTGGGGCAGCCATTTCAGGCCAAGTTGCCGGTAGAGTTGTTAACAAGAAGAATTGGCCATAGATTGGCATCGGAACTGTCCACCCCCACAGCACCCAATGTTATTAATACGTTTGGGGGTAAGTACCCTACAACAACATTGCCATTACCCCCCTCCCCCATTAAACATTAAAGACAAAAACTAATTTAAAACGCCAGCACTCTATATAAGAGTTTGGAAATTAAAAAGAAAAAGAAGATGGCGGGATAGTGGCAGGAGTGACGTTTCCCTTTGTGCCAAAGTCCATTTACACCACGGTACATCTAGGGGGCACAACTTAAAAATGTACAAACGTTAATGGGTCCTATTGTGTTTTCTTGACAACAACCTAATAAGACTTTGAAGAAAATAATGAATGGATGCTAACATTGCGCGAATCAAAAGTTCAAAAAATGTACGCAGTCATTTTTATTTTATGGTTGGGTGGGAGTGCTTTTGTAATTATGAACCGGATAAAACTTATGCAAATGATAAGCTCGTTTTGTACAAGACGGCGATGAACATCAGAAAAAAACGGGTTCTGATCTTTAGAAATTGCAAAGAAACCAAGAAATCGTTTCAAATTTAAGTATAAATACATTGGCATACTTCAACAACTAAATAGATTGCTTTTTACAACAACAGATAGTTTCAACAAATAAGAGAGAGAAACTTGTACTGTGTATAAAATATTCAACATTGTTCATAAAAAAAAAATTAAAATGCATTTAAAGTGGTATATATTTCTATCCATGTTCTACACACTTTTATTAAATTTATTTTCAGAATTAAATTCCGAATTTAGGGATATGCATGAATGAGCTTAGTAGACAGACAGAAATGCATATGCAAAATATACATAGCTGCTAACCAAATTTCCCAATGTCTTTCAGAAGAAAAAAAAAGTGTTTTAGTAGTTTTTAAATAAACAATATTTAATTTTTCCTCTTCTCGTATTCTCCCAATACTTCATTTTCAGCGACAACAACAACAAAAAAAACTGGCGAAATTGTTTGTCTTGCTTATTTCAGTTGGCGCCATGCATAATAATTAAAACTTCTTTTGTTTGGACAGGTTAGTCATTTATTTGTTCAATCTAACTTTTTAGGCGAGCAAATACGACCCCCAGTATTACCATTAATGGGGATGAAAGCTCATCACGTCAAACCCCTCTTATAAAGGTCAAGAAGTCCTCTCCAAAAAATATTGTCCCTACCCACATTTCTAACTTTTCATTTCACAAGGACTCGACAAATTTGTTTTCCCGTCAAATCGTAGAAAGCCAACATATTTTTTTCCCTCATTTTTTTATTTCTTTTTTAAGGGTGTGTGGCAAAGCGACCCACCTACCCTCGTGCACCCCCGCCCAGGTGCTGGCAAGGTCTATACCAATCAATACCTTTGGTTACATGCAGACACCCTGTATGACCAACATGATGGCAGATACATGTGTCTAGTGCCTTTTTAATAATCAATTATTAGAATACAATTAATAAACAAAGTCAACAGCGAGTAATTGTATCAAACAACTCTTGCCCATCCTAAATAAGCAGTTTTCACTAGATGGCGCTGTACAGAATCCATGTTATGAGAATCATTCCATACAGTATCATTATCAAAAGTCTACCAATTACATTCCTTTTGAAGACATTTATATCCAATGGAAAGCCTTCGTGTACATGACACGAGCACCCCCATACCTATTAAGAAGTTAATTAGGAATTCCTTAAAATGGCCTTAACCTTCCCAAAATTAAGTTTCTATTATTTAGCAAATTGTTGTCCGGTTCAACTAGGGGGTAAATCCAATTAATCAAATATGGAATGCAATTATCACCATTATTTCTTGTGTCATTGCGTTCCTAAATGGCCATGGAGGGGAGCGGAGGGGGTAAAAATCATCTCCCAGAGATGGCAAGAAATTGATGGCTGGATTCGGCTGAGGGGTGCCTCCTATTCAAGGCATGACAAGATACAAATGAATATTAGATGGTGGGGCCTCGCATGGGTCTAACTTAAGAAGCGAATTTTTACAACAAACAAACCATTAAACAATAGAGGAGTTGAAAAATGGCCGAAAATGGCGAAAGGCAAATTGTTCGAGAAAGCAAATAAAAGCGGATTGGCCATTGTTCATTAAGCGGTCAAATGAATTTAACGACTCCGAATATAAATTAGACGTCTAGACATAAATTGTTTAACCACATAAAATCATTTCGACAATATTTGCACTCAAAAATGACTTTTGCGTTTCAGAAATGCAGGCCCTATAGAGTACGAATGAAAATGCCTGGCAAAAAGCATGACCAGACGCATGTTCACATCCAAAATCGGAAACTTGGATGAAGGGATTAGTTTTATTCGACAAATTGATGCTAAAGCGCTTATCGTATACATTTCGTTTTCAAAAGGTGTGTTCGGTTATGAAGTAACAATTAACAGAGATATAGCATAATACAGCTGCTGGCGTCATAATTACATGCTTCAGGACAGCTATCAGATAAGGTGATTGAGGCACAGCATGGAAAACCCAATTTATTTGTCCGTCTGACGCCAACACGAATACGCAGTACTTAATCCGCATTGGCATACATCTCTAAAGTTGAAATTCACAAACAAGTTGAATTTAATTAATGTCATTAATATGTGGAGGAAATACCAGAAAGCATCAATACCACTTGCGCCAAGAGCTAGCTTTAGCTTCATGCGAAACGTTTGCTAAAAATGTTCCCAGCTTACATATATATCATTGACATTTCATTTCCAAACCAGTGAAATTCCATCATCTAAACTTAATTAAAACTTCATTATCCTACTGCTAATAAATTATTAGCGTATCGTTAAATAAAGGGCCTCGACGTAGAAAATACTGATGGAGCCATCGGTAATATAAACAAGGTTCACAAATACAGTGAGAATTCAAAGATTTTTCAAAAAATTCAACTCTTCTAAATAATCCATGAAGGTCCTACATAATTTCACTTTTTTAAGTCTGTCAATCATACTACGATTTAGTACAGTTCGTCGATTGCATTAATCAGATGCCATGCAGGTGCTGTTTATTGCATGATTCAGTGGTTTCGAATTTTACGAAATTTAAAATTTCTAAATGTGTGATTGTATGAAATCCACTCTCATTTAATGGTCGCCATTCTAATTTCATCATGTAGCAAGAATTTAATTTCGGGCACTACCAATAATAATTAGCCCTGTTTTAATTATAAACCTACAAGGAAGAAATTTAATTTTTAGCACATTTTGATAATTGCAAATCCGTGTACAATTGGCCCGTCGGCGTCGTTAATAACTGGTATTAAAAGATTACAACAATCTTCATTAATCATTGGCATATAAATCAATTTCTCAGTAAATTTTCAATGAAAATATCAAGTTTACGCCAGATTAGTGCTTCCAACGTGGAAGTTAAACAATAAATCATAATCAGGAAGGCGTTTCGTTTATCACCAAACTCATGATGCCCATGTGTCATAAATTATCCAGTTTATTATTAATTATGAATTGCAATTATGAAAACAAGTGGTCAAGCCACATTTTCATACTTTTATATAGCCTGTAGCACATTTGATCACACCTTTTAGAAGCAAATGGTTTCATCTGTAGTTTCATTCAATAGTTTGAATTCAAAAAACTTGTTATTCAAAAAGACTGTTATAATTACAATTTAACGCAACGCACCATTCAATACCATGCAAAAATCTACAGTTCAAATAAGAAGGGAAATAACTTGCGAACATTTGACACTAGATGGCGCCGCCAGTTAATCCCACCAGTAAGGCAACATTGAAAAGCGCCAACTTTGAAAGCAATTTTTATATGGTAATTGACACAAACTGCACCCCAGAACAGTATGTATAATGGGATTCACAAAAATTCGAATCCAAGGGTTGATGGCGCCCCCAATTAAAATGGAGTTATCCCAATTTCAATTGAAAAATAATGGGAAGTATGAGTTAATAAGGGAAAAGGATTTTTAGAAAAAGTTAACACATCTTGGCCAACTGGGTTAAAATCTAATTCAAATTTAATTGAGGATGTGACAAATTTAGGCTAATAAAATGGAAAAAAAACCTAGCGCAAAATGGGTTTAATCAGACCACTCGCATAGAATGGGGGCTGGGATTAGGGAAGTTGAACAGCATCTAGGCTTGGGATATATTTCATTAAATTTGGCGCATTTCATATGGGAGTCATTTTCTAGACAGTAATATTGTTGTCAAAAAATTGTGGGCCAACTCTTTGAATTTGGATTGATTTACAGCTTCAATCACGTTCATGAGAGAAATAGAGGGTACTACTTTGACATCCGCATAAAAAGATAGTGGATTAACCACGATTTGATGAACATATATCTATTTTAAGTTTGTCATTAGCTGGAAGACTAACACTTTTGACCAATTTTGGACCTCCTAACACAACTATGATGTGCAAAAACACATTAGGCACATACTAAAAAAGGGAAACTTGTAACACAAAATATCGTTATGAGGACTATTTCCATTGGGCTAAGCCTGATTGAGCCAACACGTTATATATTCTCGATACTCAAAGCAAAATAGGTGGGAACGATAAAAATCCTTTTGATTTATGCAGAAGAATCTCCCAGGAAGCCATGAACCAGTTAGCCATGGACCAGTTTCAGCCCTTACTTTACCAAAAAACTGGTTGGAGCCCCTCACGGTCCACCTGTTTCACTGCAAAATATTACAGCGATAGAAACCTTTGCAAGAAAAACTTGCATTACCCCGCACATCATTTATCAACCACTTTTTTATTATTAAGCGGTGGTAAGCGAGGATATCCCCACTTGGGTTCAAAGGCAAATGTATGCCAGACTCGTCTAGACCAAAGGACCAAAAATGTAGCGTGAATCTCCACTGCACATCACGTAGCAAAATATAAAAAATCTCATCCATCTCTGTTCATATTTTTTAACATTTTTTTTTTTTTTTGGAAGGCAATCGTCACGTGAATGTACATCTACACGCATACATGCACCCCGGCACAAGTTTTTACTGGAAAGTGTTCCCCAGTCTACCCATGGTTGTACCCCCAACAGAAACCTTGTTCCTATTTAATCCATTAGAAACAGACGTCCAAAATACGCGTCTTCTATTTCTACCCTTTCGAAAGTATCATTAATCTTACTATTGCACGCTCTTCTTTTTATTTAATCAAATGCAAATTCAACGTTGAATAATCACCCCCTATAGGGCACCCTCGCATTGGGCTGTCACAGTACACACGTTGCACATGGCCAGTACATGGCAGGGTCCATTCGTTTAAATTAGGGCCTTCCATGTTTTGTTCGGCGCACATTGAACTACAAAATCTAAAGTTGATTATTATACAAAAGGGAAAGGGTAAAAAGGAAGTAGACAGGAGCAGTTACAAAAATAGCTTACTGGGAAAAAAAATCTGTACTGCGCATGCGCAAATTAGCTTCAGATATGGTCGTGGGCACAAAAAAACCTACCATGGATAAAAACTACTAGTTTTGACATTTTTTTTTCAGAACAAAACTGTATTATTTTTAAACACTGGAAAGTTTTGCCAAACATTTTTAACCATGTTGAGATTTTATGAAATAAAATGTACATTTGGTAGCACAAAAAAAAAACATGACGTTGAAAGTTTCAAGATAAAAGTTTATCAAACATTGGTTTTCCACGAAAGCGCATGCGCAAACCGTCCCCCAAGAAATAATGCCACAAAATCGGGGAATTACAATCGGATTTGCCATAAATTTCCAAAGGTTGCAACACCGAACAATATTAGATACAGGATTACGCACATTTCCGCAACTGGGTGTGAAAACTTGAAAAAAAATCTCTTTATTTTAATTATCAGAATCGCCTAATATCGCCATGATGTAGGCTTAGGCCTACATGAGCAAACATAAAACGTGTCGTAATTTTTAGCGAGTTGGTACGAAAGCCATGGGGGGAGAAAAAGAGGTCTTTCAATTATGCCAGAATTTTAGTATGGAATAATTTCAGCAAATGTGGCAATTCATATGGAGATAAAACAGTAATAATGGCGTGTTAAAACAATTTTTATGCCAAACTTTAGCAATTCTGGCGTTTTATTTCATCAGGTGCACACACAAAACCAACTATTACTACGGGTGGGTTAATATGCAGGGGCTGCAAAAAGCAGGGTTTCAGCAGATGAGGCTGAGAGAGGCCTATTAAACCCCTCCGAAATTGCAACGTCTTGGAATGCTAGCATCCTAAGGGCAAAAACTAATGAAAATTGAGCCACCATTTTTGCTTGGTTTCTTTGAAAGCGAGTCAAGTTGCAATTACCTGCCCCAAAAATACAAATTGGGCTAAAATCGGAAGAGCTTTTAATCACCTTGCCTTCAATTAGTCAACCTGACCTCAACAAACACCAAAATAGACAATTAAAGATGGACGTCATGAGCAAGAGGTAATTTAGCAGCATGGAGCAAAACCTTAAAAAAAGCGCCATCTAGCGAGCAGGTATACCTGAATTCATGCCAAATTATGTGGGTAACAGGAAACTTTTCTAGCCTGAAGTTCAAGCTAAAGGAATTGTAGACTAAAACATGAAAGTGTTTGTCGTACATGATGTTGATAAGGTGGTCGGTCTACAGCAACATAATAAGCTTATTTTTGAATTTCTTGAAATTCAGCCTAAAACTTGCTGAAACCTTGTGAAGTCGTATAAGATTACTGATAAACTACAACGAAGATTAAAAAATACACAATGCACATTTTGTTTAGCATGTCTTGCACTTACATAATTACAAATAAGTGAAAATCTGCTTATTGTTTATTTTTCGATGTCACAACTTGCTAAAACTCTACTTAATCAGTTTTTTTCATTTTGAAAATCTTAGTCTGTTTAATAGTAAGCAAAACGGAACATGAAACTGACAACCACAACAAGGAAGGCAGAAGAGGGCACATAATTCGCATGAGCACAGATAACTTTGTTTTAAAAATGTCCAAGCCTAAAATGTTCAACTAATTGCATTAATGCAAACACATGTTTAGCGAAAAACACTATATATGGACCCAATAAGCAGGGCTGCGCTATTTTCATTATGTAAAGTTGGATCATTGTTAGCATAATATATTTCATTATTTCCATAAAATTGTACTCTTGTTAAACACATAATCGTTTATAAATTGAAAAAACCTAAGTACAGTGCACTACAATCATTAAACACTGTAATTAGACAATGTGTCAAAGGGCTCTTGCGGCCCTTTAGGTATGAAAAGTTGGACCACCAATGGCCTAGCTTGTTACATGAGCCAATGGAATCAAATTAAACTTAAGTCGTTTTCCCCATTTCCAGTGGACATGCAATGGGACAATTGGAATTAATGTGATCCGATTTTGCAGACATGTCACCAATCAAGCTGACATAACTTTAAATTTCGCTAGTATCGATGATGGGCAAAAAATAAAATTTAAAAAAAATCCAAAATGGTTCCCTGGCAATTTTTCAATTAAAACCCCACAAAGCCGAGCAATTTAAGAATTAAGGCAAAGTAGATATTGCACGCATCGTGGAAAACGGATCTCGGGATCTGAAATGCGCTTTTAGAAAACTGACCTAAAATTAAACACGAAATTCTCCCAATTCCTCAAGCTCTGGCTGAAATCCAAAATGGATGAAAACAGGTGAGGAAAGTGAAAAATGGATATATCCGCACGAAATTATTACGAGATGGAACGAGGAGAAAAAGGCTATTAATTTTTCCTCAAGGTTTTTGCCTCTAATTTGTACATCGGGGTGACAGATGACAATTTGAGCGGATGCCGCGGGAAGTTGAACATCAAACGTGCGGGGTTGTAGGGGGCGCTGCGTCGCTCCCACGCACACCTCGTGTCAAAAATGAGCAATAGTCGTCATAATGGTACTTAGGCAAAGACCGTACAAAGAAGAATTTATGCTAAAATTAAAGTATCTCGGAAACGCGTTATTTTGAAAGGCAATACGAAATTTTCAACTGAGCAGTCTGTGACAGAATCTGGGTCTAAAATTGGGTGATATGTTCAGTGTTGGAGATATGATGGCCCCAGTATCTTAAATTCGAAAAGCGACAGTCGACCAGTTTAGGGATGTTCGTCTAGCTGAATTCCGTGTTTCAGTGCTAAAGTGTTTTGCGTTAAATTTTACATAGTTTACATTAGGAATCATGGTTAACCAACTTCTAAACAAGGCCTGTGGAGCCTTTTGACGTATATTATTATCGGTAACTGAGGGCTCTAAAATAAACCAATGAGAAGCGACGTGAAATATCAAAACTGGGCGATTTTTAAAAATGAAATAAATAAAATAAAAAATAAATTGGCCGCCTGTGGTGCTGTTTTACATATGGATGCAACCTGATTGGACCATCATAACGTAGAAGTTGACTCAAAAAAAAAAAAAAAAAAAAAAAAAAAACTTAGGCACTGAAACACGGCATAAAATGTAACGCCTTGCAACTTATAAAAGCTTTATTAAGTTTCTATACAGTAGATAGCCTTGGATTCATAAAGTTGTCTTACTGCTGTCTATCTAAAACTCGTCTATGCAGCGTCTGGGTCTCTAATTACTATACGGTAGCATAGTAGCTCTGGAAAAATATTAACTAGAAATTCCGGTAGAGGCCGCACCAAAGTAAGTGAAATAATGCCAAGAGAGTTGCGACGCGTTACAACTCCTCATAACTCTACTTTTACTAACTTTATGAATATTGAATTGAATTCAGAATAACCAGTAAGTAGTTTAATTACCATTTCTAATTAAAATTTTTAGCCAACTCAACAACTCCACTTATAAATATATCCGAATTACTAATGAAATTAAAAATTTCAAACATAACAAAAATCTAGTTTTCTTCCATGTAGCTTCCAGCTTATAATTAATTTTGGTTGCAGTTATTTGCAGTTAAGTTGCATTTTTCGGTGTCGTTTTTCTAGCACATTGGCTTAGCATCAAATATAAAAGCCTTATATGAATGGTAATTGCCTGTTGTTCTTTCCCCCTAAACTTTTTTGGATAAACCCAATCTGTCTTTGAAATTAATGTACATCAATTTAAATGGAAATTATTTAATTAAAAGATTGAATTAATGAGTATTTTTGTGTCACTGATAAATAGCAGCTCTACATACAAAAATTACGTAATTTAAGAAATGAAACTTGAACGGAGTTGGCATTTACTTGGAAACCAGTGAGAAAATGCTGAACATACAATGTTATAAATATATGTACGTGTTACATAAAACGCATTTTCCCCCGTCGATTCGACACGGTGGGAAACTGGTACACAAAAATCTTAATTTAATTTTTTATTGTTGCTTCTCGTTGTTGAGAAGCCCCAAAAACGCTGACCTTCAATGTGTTCTTTTTATGGAAAAAAGCTTACATTTTTAAAAAATAATCCTCTATAACGAAAATAAAACAACCTTTGGCTTTGAATAAATTCCTGTTCAAAAACTGCGAAGGTCGTTTCTTTTCACACAAAGGTGCGCAGGCCGCACCTTTCCAAATAATTTCGAGGAATTAATAAAGAATTAGCATATTGCCAACAGAGACTGAACCCTGTTCACACACAACCGAATATCGTCTGCTAACAGATAGGTTAGGGTGTGAGCATGCGCACTTCAGCTCTTTTTTTGTGCGAATACATAGGTCGAATGCCTAGTTGCTGACGTCACAAAGTCAGTCCTCTGTTCACTAGGTTGTGTGTGAATACGGCATCACTTTATGCAAAATCGGCTGCTAACGCACGATATAGTTGTGCGCTCAGCCCACAACATCGTCTGCTAAATTTCTTTGGCATGCCAAACATACAGCGGACATCGGAGAGAACAAAAGTTAGTTTGGAAAGTGAGTGGGTAATCGATCTTACCACTCGTTGCTCATGTGTGAATAAATTTTAGCCAAATCGGTTTTCAGCTAGGATGAAATACATTCAGTGACTACAGCTACTGCATTGGGATGATTTGAACAGGTGTTTCAGAAAAACTCAAAAGTGTTTAATTTGGCATTCTAACCCAGTAGCACCCAAGAGAAAACTTGTGTTTTGGATATAAACCCATGGTAGATAACAGTAAAGGCAAACAGGTTCACATTTTGGTACTGAATAGCAGGTTCAAACAAGATTTTCAAACAGCGCCAACTAAAAAATAGCTCGATGACAAATACAGTCAATTTGAGTTAACTCACTGTTTTCTCTTTTCTCTAGCTGTCTTGTTTAAAAAATCAAAAATTGCCAAAAAGAGCATTATTTGCGTCCGCTATTTCGGTTAAAATCTAAACTAAGTGACACTCAAATTCCAACTTTAGTTTATTTTGATTTTCGACTCGAGAAACAAACATTTTCCACTAATTTTTTCAGAATAGTTTCTTGCCCTTTTTAGAAGAAAAAACGTAGACAAAGAAGCGTTTGTAAAATTATGTATCACACTGATATGAATTGACTCGAAACGGGCAGAAAGCCAATTTGGAGCAACGTGGTATAATTATTTTTAATGAAAATCAACAACTACTAACACTGCGTGTGTTATTTTTTCCTTTACGCAAAAAATATTTAGGCCTTGTTTTTTAAAACACGTAAACGTTGTATTTGCCCAATATCAGGAAATGCCAAAAGATTTTTTAATCAAGTATGCAATTAAACATTTACTATGTATATTTGGCAATCGAACATCGTTTAATATAGTACAGCATAACAACCAAACAACTCATCTCATTTACAAACTTAATTAATGATGAATTGTTTTACACCACCATCATTGTATTAAATGACTTAACGACGACAAAGAATATCCTTGCCTTTAAATTTAAGGAAAAATGTACCAGGATATATAAAATTGGCATGCATTTTTATTTTCCTTCAAATTCGTCATTGAGTAATGTTCTAATGTTGGGAAATATTTTTTCGTTAACAGATTACGTTGAACCGATTCAACCGATTTGGATAGAATCCATGCAAATCGGTTTTCAACTAGGTTAAAATCCATTTCGTGACTACTATTGATGATTTATGTCGTCATGCCCAGAATTGATTATCAATACATACGAACGACAAAAAAAATTTGAATTGTAATCAGACCATATTGAACCTAGGTTTCATTTACTTATCATAGAGATCATGGGACAAGATTTCCTGATTCCAGTTATTTGACTTATTTCGTGAATCTTTTCAACGTTCAAAGTTTTTTGATTGGATCACTCATAGAAACCGTGATTTTAAAAACGAAATCAACAATTACTTTAGTTATTTTTTTTGTGCTCGGTTTCCTCGTATTCCTAATGATTTATGTATGTCACGCTGGTTTCTTCGTACTCGTATAAGCCTGCTACGGTTTCTTAATTTATCGATTTTCACTGCACTTTCCTACATTTTCATTGGCTACGTTTATATTAATTTTTATTTAAATTTTGTTTCAATCTAAAAAATCTCAGGCTTAATAATGGCTTGCAGTTTTGCATCGAGCGCAAAGATGAAAATCTGAGTGCATACCAAGAAAAAACCACAAAAATCGATATTTTTTTGCAAAATATAAAATCGATTTTTATGGCATTTGAAATATGAGCAGCAATTAATCACGAGTTGTGAAATGAATGCATGCACCAAGCACAACTGCTGCTGAATCTACAAATATATATATATATATGAAATTCAAGAAAAGAACCAAAACTATATATTATATGCAAGCCTATGGATTCCACATAGGTACATATTTTTTGGTTTTCTGTTCGTTTTTTAAAAACTATGTGGGCACGAAGTCATGGTTGTTCCGTCCTTGCTTCACAAATACATTTGATCTTCATCCACATAGTACATGCATGTTAAATAGTTAACGTATCGATATTTTTAATAAAATATAATGTC
Organism: Julus scandinavius; assembly: GCA_034696685.1. Taxonomy (NCBI): domain Eukaryota; kingdom Metazoa; phylum Arthropoda; class Diplopoda; order Julida; family Julidae; genus Julus; species Julus scandinavius. The sequence continues at coordinate 35,939 of JAQGAE010000032.1, read as the reverse complement.
GATTATCCGAAACAATGCAGAATGGGGCTCATGACTATACGTAAAAAACAAGGTTAAATTTTCCATATTTTTTTGTAATGGTACATGTATAAATAATGGTTAAATGCATTAATTGTTCTTGGTAATCCTGCTAAGGTGCTTGAGATCGATATGTATATTTATACGCAACATTCTCAATTCACATACAGAACAGCAGACAATGGCCGCAGTTAATAATTACTACTACATGTACTACAGTGTTTCGCAAGACAGAAGATTTACTACCGTATTTTACGGACTATAAGACGCACCTTAATTTTTAAGCAATTTTTTTTTACCGCAAAAGTAATTTGCCAAACGTTAATGATGGTGCAACTCACTGCACCAAATTAGTATTTCTTAACCTGAAATATTAGGTTCTTATTTGTTAATCACAATAATAACTACATTTTTAGGGTATGTCTTGCCATGAGGCCAAATATCTTTTTGGGCTGTAAGGGAACAATGCTCAATTTGGTGTAGGTTACAGCAAACTATAGGATATAACGAGGCATTACAAGTAATGGTTATTTATCAAACGCCTTTACCAAAGTATCCAGGGACATTGGGTAAAAAGGAAGGTTGGCTAATGAAGATTGTCGAGAATGTTTTAGGGCCGTGTGTTTACTTTTAAAATGGAGCCCACCGGGTCATTGCAAATGGGCGGACCATCCTGTACAAAACTATTATTTCATTGTCACGGTGGTCAATACGATATATGAGGTCCCTTTGGGGCGCTTTTCATATGATCTTGCTGCCCATTGAAAACGGAGGTGTACCTTTTGTTAGTGGACGTACCATCCAAAATAAAAGTGTGTATATAAAGAAAGAGTAGCTGGCATGCCTGCTTGCTACTGTGGCTAGACAAGACCGGTAGGACGTGTGAGCACGTGCTTAGCAACATTAAATGGTCAAGCAAAGGGGGAATGAGGGTGGGCCAAGCAGGCGGAGGACGAAATGGCCAAGCGTCAAGAGGTAACCAAGATTGCATGCATTTAGGGATTAAACAAGAGAATTAGGGAAAAAGTAAAAAAATATATATATATAGTGCAGAACAAGAGGTTTCAGGTCTACGAGAAGAGAAGACAAAGCAGGATATAAAAAAGGTAGTTAAAATATAAATTCCAACGAAGACATTGAATCCTAATAAATTGTTAAACAATCCCAATTACACGATATCTGTTAATAATTTATTTGAGAAATCATTAATCGACTTTTCTGCCCTCTGAGCTGTTTTTTTTTTCTTTTCATTTTTCCTTTCGCCATTTATTTGACATGACTACTGTGTGTGTGATGTGTGTAAAGATAACACGAAGAGAAAGTTAAAAAGTGGAAACCTGATTTTAATGGTTTCAATTTACGAAAATAAAAAAATAAAAAAACAGTGAAAAAAATTGTTTTTGGGAGCAGAAAAAGTTAAAATGCATTTCCAGATTTTATTAGAAAATCAATTTCTTCTCCCATGGAATACGAATTTCAATGAGGGTCATCCTAAAAGTTGACAATTGGGAGAAATTCAATACATTGTTTCTACATGATGACAATTACTGGTACGACAGTCACAAGAGATTTCTGGTCAGATTTATATTATATGGTCGTTGTACATCTCCCTTCAGGCCATAGATGGCGTTGTTATTGATGCTGACTCATGTGCAATATGCCAGAAGGGGGAAATGTTTTAGTAAAGGATAATAAAAAGAGCCATTAAAAATTAAACATTGAAAATGCGTTTTGGTCCCCTATATACATCTAAATATTAACAGTGGAATTTGTGATAAGCAAAAATTCTAACTCGTTATACCCACTATTCCGCACTGACCTCTGTTAAAAATAGCCAGATCTGCAAAATGATGGATGAATTCAGAAGAAGGAAAAAAAGTGGGACGAACATGAAATCTCAATATTTATATTATACAGTACTTCGTAAATATCTTTGATAGCCAATTCGAACACAATAAATTCGTTTAAAGTGCTCGAGAAAAGCATACTTTGTTCAAGCCGAAAGTGAGTTAAATGTTAATTTTATTTTGATTTGACAAAAATATCCTATTAAACCGGATTTATCGTGAAAAGTATTAAAATGCATTAAAACTACTTAATTCCTACATGGCCATCGTTTTCGACATGCCTGACTACGCATATTATAAATCTACTTTTGAGATAAAATCTCACAAACTTGATATCGTCATTCATTCTTAAACATTTCCTTCTACTTCCATGTATGACGTAGGAATTGCAGGAAATTATTCAAGTAACAAATTGTTAACAAGCAGAGGTTTCTGGTAGTATTTTAAATACCCCAGTGGATTTTTTTTGCTGGTTCCAACATGTTGGAAATTGCTGGAAAATATGGGCAAATGTTGGGAGCATGTGGGAACATGGTGGTTTCAGCAATCAATGCAATGTTCTGTAGGATGTGATGTAATGTGGGTGTGTGTTGGATTGACTTTATATTAATGATTTAAATCATTATTTCTTAATAAATCTGTTGTATTAGAAAACAGTATACCCTGTAAAATGCCATTTTGTTTAACAAATGCTGGAAGCCTGTACGAACCAACATGTTGGAATATGTTGGTTCCATGACCAACTTCCAGGTTCCAAAACACCACATTTCCAGCAATGGTGGAACCAGCAGTTCCTATATGCTGGAAAATTGATGGAGGAAAACCACTGGGGTATGCACGGCTGACATCTTTTGAGTAGTTTGAAAATATGTTTTTAAACATGTTTTAATATTGAGCAACAACAATTTGTTAAACAGAAACAGTGGGTAAAAGTAGACAAGACGGCAACAAAGTTACAACCGCAATGACTGAAGAGTACTGAAGAGTAGGGTATTCCCCTTATGCTTAACGAACCTGCCACTGAAAGAAGGGGGCGCTGCAAGTGGTTCAAAATGTCGGTCAACTTCCAATGTGCCTTTGTATGCTGTTATGTTGTGTTTATTTTCGATTTAGTTCATATAAGGATTGGATCATAATTATTAAAATCAAAATTCCACCCTTTAAATGCTTATTTTGTGCAAAGTAGTAGTCCCTACATGTACAATGAGTGTAAAAGAAGATGTAGAATAACCCTATATGTTCTGAATAGAACTACTCCGCTATTGTGTAGTCGAAAAGCCCTTCTAGTTACGACCTAGGTGAATTTACGGGCATGGCATTAGTCACTGAGAACAACAACGACTAAATAAATCATTACATGAAATGCCCCAACGAATATTTCTCGCTATTAAAACGTTAATTAAAATCCACGATAATAAAAAAACGGGGACGAATAAATTCAGCGTTAATCAAGAAGACCCGACCTCAAATTTATCGCTTCAAAATTGACATTCTGACATGACTTGGCATATAAATAGCTCAAAATATGGCTTCATTATTAAAGGAATTAATTTCTCGTGAAATGCATCGCCGAAATAATTCAAACATGAAAACTGACAAATAAAAGTAGAGAAAAACAACCAAAATATATTGGGATTTTTTTCTGGGTAAATTTGGGAGCATAATTTCTGAAACTGTCGTAACATGCCAAATAACATATGGCATGCGATACTGTGTATATACTGTATAATCCTTTCAATGTTACGCATGAGTAGGGAATTTTTTTTTATTGAAACCAGCCTTTGGGGTTGAATTTAATATTGGTAGAATACAATATAATTAAACCATTTTATAATCAGAGGATAGGAGTGCAGAGGGGATTTAAATAACAACACCCCAATTAAAATAAAATGAATGCAAAAAGCCAGAGAAAAAATGTAGAAAATTGCTAACAAGCTAAGAAATTTCATTAACTATATATAATATAAGGTTGATTAAATCTGAAAATAATTTTTACGAGCATCATTAAATGATTCCTCTTTTCATGAAAACTGCTCATAAAATAGAGCCTGGGGGTAGTATTCACGATATTTTGCTATTGCATCCTCTAAAATGTCCTGAAAAACCAGAACTTCAAAAAGTGATAGAAACATAATAGTTTGTTAGAAATATAAAGTAAAAAAATGAAAAGATAATTTCATTCGAATTTAAGCCATCAAAATTTCAAACTGGGTTCTGATAAACCAACTACTATACAAAAACTGGGTTTGGTAAAAAAAAAAAATTATTACGCCGAAATAAGGCAAAACAGCACTAAAGAAAAGGAAATCATTATTTTCAAAACAGGATAACAATGGATAATATAATATATTTCGTTAATTTACCAATCCTTTAATTAAATTCAACGTTAGCTGTTGATAGATTAAAACATTTTAAATATGTTAGGATAGACTATAAATTGTCTAGCACTCACTATAAAATTGAACAGCTGATATGTGCATATCCAGCTGTTTTCAGTATATACGAGTATAACAGCATCTGTATAGACATGGATGTAGAATAATAATAAAAAATAATAAAAATATAGATAATTTTGAGGTGGGCCAACCTTCTCCATATAATTATGAGAAAAAGTTGAAAAAAGCAAGGTTTAAAAATATCCAAAAATACAATTTTGAAACCAAAGTCGTTAAAGCATGAGAAGCCGAAAAACTGGATAGCCTTAGGGCAAAAATGGCCACTTTTCCAAGGGGATTATACTAGCCGAGTGAATGTGAACGTTTTTTAATTGCAGCTAACAAAACACACCTCAAATTCCCATATTTGGGAAATTGTCAATTACAACTTCCACCTGCTGTTTTCGCCACCAGGGTAGATGTCATTACAATTTTGCCAGCAATGTTGTTGCATTTTAGCTCCCATGCATAAACCTGCGGCGTTCTGATTTTTTTTTTTTTTTTTAATTCTTTCACCTTTAGGAGTTCACATGAACTTTTCAGAAGTTTAAAATTACAAGTTTTAATAACGTGTTTGAGGTAAAAAACGTCAAAAAACAGAAGCTGCTACTCGCTGTTTGGGTAACTGAATGATTGAACTTGACATTGACGGCAATGCCACTGAATTGTTCACCGAAGCGCCATCTAGCATACCCAAACATACTAGTACGAATTTTCACTGCCATGTACTGCATATAGTGTACAATTACACTTTGCCATGAACTATGGAACTTGAGTTTAAAAAACAACAACTCGAAACTGCAGTAACTACTACTTAGTTATGGAATTCGTCTTAATTCTTGTTAAATTTAGAAAAAAATAATGAAAAAAAAAAACATTCTTACTTTTCTTACATGAAACATTGTAAATTAAAAACGAAAAAAATGTTATGAGATCTCAACTACAATAATTTGGTGAAAATCATGAGGTTCACGCCGGCTTAATATTGAAGCACTATTTCAACTTCAGCAATGTTACAAAATTTAATTTTGCAAACAATATTAAAAAAAAATACTGCTGTTCAAATTACACGTCGCTGCCAAATTATGATGATAAAACCATTTTTATGTTAAATTTTGTAAACTAGCATTTAAGAAAACACATTAAGTAATACAAACTGTAAGTATTCAGTGCTCTGTGGTCAATATAGAGGGTTGATTGCACTTTAAGAAGGACAATTTATTTTTTTAACCTGGATAATACAGCCAGAATATAAAAAGGTACTAGAAATCTGCAGTAACTCGTAATAACTACTATTTAGTTATGAAATTCGTGCAATAATCAAAGTTGCATGTGCAGTTACATTATCCTATCGTTAAAATAATCCTTAAAAATGAATATAGTAAAACAACATGGTCGACATTAATCGTCACAACAATAAAATCATATAGGGTTAGTAAGAACACGCAACAAATAAACTATTCTGGTATTTATGAAAATTTATAAACCAACAAATACTCAAAACGACCATGAGTTTGTTAGAATGCAAAACTCTTAAGTATGGGAACCAAACGGGGGAAAGAGACCCGTAACAATTGGGTGTAATGTCAAACTTTTTGTTCATATTTTTTGAGGAGCAAGCGTTTTTTCTTCCAAGTTTCTCATTTTGACAGTACGTATGCGAGCAAGCAAGTACATAAAAACTCTTTTCACCGCTTCCCAGATGGATTAGCGGGGTAGACACAGTCCCATGGGAAAGTGGAGGAAATTCAACGAAAAATATGCAAAAGCCTCGTCTTAAATTCTGGTCATGGACTATTACGGGGTAACTTGGTAAGGCGCAAAGCAAAAGGGTATATACGCCAAGGCTCTGAAAACGCAGCCACTTTAGGGCAAGAATGGAAGCGGCGTTTATTTCATTGCTCGAAAATGGGGAAAAAGGTGAGAGAATTGAAAATCATGTGTGGGAAGAGACAGTCGAGGATATTTCACAGTTACTTAAGAAGGGAACTAACGATGACCGTTTTTCAGAAAAAATCAAAATGCAATTAACAGAGCTGTCATGCATGCAGAGGTTCGAATCAATAATATAGTTGATTTATCTTGTGATATACAGAAATCACTTTATTATATAAATTTGGCAGCAATTACTCGTACATGTAATAATCGAAACTACATTTTAATAATAACTTAGTGGTACTAATTCTTCCTCAACTTAAACTACACTCTACGTAGTTAATAAGGAATGTGAGACGAATTAAGTCGTGACTTTGAACCAATTACAGGCCTGATTATAATCAATAATGCCTACGGCTTTAGGTATTGCCTATACCAAATCACGAGTGTATTGTATAACTAAAATGCGAATAAGGTCTAACAGCACACACTGTATGTTAACCGAATAATTTTATGATTATTAAGTCTAGCCTCATTCATATACCCCATAGAGAGACAATGTAGTCATCCAATTTTTATTTACTAGTACCAAGAAACATTGGTTAGAATACTAATCAAACGTATACTATTAAAAATGGTATTACATTCTTTTTTACAGTGATTATTGGAGGAAAAAAACATTAAAATCATGTATTTTGCATGATTAATAGTGAATAGTACTAGATAATTTGTGCCTACGAGCAGTTGTAAAAAATCTTTTTCAAAAATCAACCATCGTTCTACAAAAAAAAAAAAAAAAAAAAGAAAAAAATAATATATTTCTGGCAATACAATTCGTATAACCCCGAGTGACCTTTCCTGATTGCCACATTGGTATATCAGTGTTTTGTGGTCAGGCTATTGGCCTTTCATAAACTTTCCCCCTTTCTAATCTCACTTCAATTAAACTTATATAACTGTCCCTGAACTTCACATAACGATAATAACAACAGTCGCACCAACACTAATACCATAATCATGATCATAATAATACCAAAGAACAAGGTTTACTCCATAGTTAAACCATGCATGTATTCGGGGTTATTTCTAAGATGACACGAAATAAGGGTGTTCGCATGTCCAAGATTTCCAACGTAGCCTAAAGCCTCACATGTTAACACGAGTGATTTTCTACAATTCAACGAATCGTAAATATTAGTCATATGTATTAATAGAACCAAATTAAGCATTAAACATAATGTTCGTCCTGCATACAGTCCATCTCCAAGTTCATTACAGCCAGATTTATGGTTTCAAGATACTGAAGTTGAAGTTTTCAGAAGAACGCGCATATTATTTTTTTTTAAATGCAAATTTATTGAAAAAAATCCGTTTTTTCTATTGGATAAAATCACTTTATTTATACTCACACATCAATCGGTATAATGTTCTTAAAAAAACTTAAAGAGTTATATGAATCAATACAGTAAAAATCGTACTGATTCATAACAATTCGCCTTTGAAGTCATTGTGGGTCAATTGCCTCAATATTATAAAAAAAACCTTATCTCATGCATATGGCACAATGTAGCATACCATCTGAAATGAAATCCCTCATATCAAAAAATGATTACTAGGTCCGCATTATTCCAGCAGAAACACAAATAAGTGCAATGACAAGAAGATTAACCGAAAAAAAAAATTACAAAGAACTGAATTCATAAAATACATGCATTAAGATCTTTTTTATGAATATAAACAAACATAAAGCTGCAATTAAATTTTTAGGAAAAAAAAAACAACTAGCGAGCTTAGTTTGCAATTTCCTCACAAAAAACCGGGAAGGGCATTTAAAGACAGGCTTTGCATCTCTCTATAGGATCAGCGTGTTATGTCCCTGAATATAAGTTTAGGATAAACCTGGAAAATGACAACCTATCATCTTTTGTTACAAAAGTTGCTTAAATTTTTACACGACTGATAACTAGTATTTTGTCAATGCAGAATGGAAATAAAGAAAGGGAAAAACGTCAAGTTGAGCAGATGATGATGAAGAAGAAAGGAGAAAAAAAACCTGAAGGGGAGGAAAAAAGAAGGGGGGGAAGGACTAGTGATGACCAAAAAAATTTATTTTTCACACGAATATAAAATATATAGATAATAAAAACATTAAAAAAAATGAAGAGCAAGCTAGCATTCATTTAATCTTTTTCAAAAATAAAAAGCTGCTATGGTTCTGTGTACATCGGCTGGCAAAAATGTTGACTTTGCGTGCAATGTGGTATGTGAGAAAAAAAGAAAACATCTCCAAAATGATGGGGTGAAAAGAAGGGGGACAACATCGAGGGTAAACCTACACATGTCATGATAAATATCACACCGAACAATTTTCAAATTTAATTTAAAAATTAGAGGTAAACAGTACATTGCCCTGACATGAATGCATGCAATTGAGTAGACGAAAGCTTGTTTCAGGATTGAAAAATATCAGAAATAAACTACGTGGAAGTCTCAATAAATTAATCCAATGCAGTGTTGTTACCCGTTAAGTTTCCAGTCACGAAATCTGGTCTTGCATGCGTTACAAGAACAAAATACGACTCGTCACACAAACATATGGAACAAACCATTAAATAAAACTGTCGCTAACGTCTGCTTTATACTAAGTCCGAATGTGAGAACTGCCATTGTTGGACAAACAAGCTCTCAAAACATTACCTTTTTTTTCTGCAAGTGCCCAGAAACTAAACAGACAAACGCATGGGTGCACAAGACTTTCACACTACCACTAACCTAGGGACAGATGGTAAAAATATAGAGCAACACTGTTTATTGTGGGGAAACCAGTGTCCAGAATGAATGCTATATAGTTTCTGATTCTTGTCAAGCACCATAAGAATTATGTGCGGTTATGACAGTTACTAAATCTGTTGCAAAAATAAAATTTGCATATTGTTTGCAGGAAAAAATTGAAACTTTTCAAGTTTAGCTTTTGATAAACATTGGCATATATACATTTTAAAACAGTTGCCATTTCCATAATCATCCCATTAAACGTTTCTCCAAAGTTTCCCATATGCGTTCCTCGCCAAACAAGTTGACCACGCAAATTGTGTGAAGAATATATCTCTCAAAAGCAGAATTAAAAATAGTTTAAATAATTGCACGTCTTTTATTTCCATTGAAATGAAATATCCAGTGAAAGCCACGCAACAACCACTGGGACGAAGAATTAAAAACCAGCAATTACAAGTCGAAAATCTCATATAATTAAGTGCAAAAATGCCCCTGTGTTATTTTCACTTGAAAATAACAGGCTAGAAACACATGTAAGGATTATTCTATGTAAAATAGAGATACAAAAAAATGAAGAAATGAAAACAACGAATTTGTAATAAATGCAAAACCTGTGTTTAGCATTAGGTAAAACAAGGAAAATCGGCATGGAAAAAGGAAGAAAATTATCGCTATTAATACGACAATAAAGACGACAACAACACAAAAAAAAGGGATTAAAATTGTACCCTTCTGGGAAAACGAATTTTGATTTTGTTCCTTAATTAAGGAGTTTGGAAGAGGGCATCGAACTGCTATTAATTTATTTATGAACTATCTGGGTGTCCCATCTATCTAATGGTACATAATAACTATTTCATTCGCGAAACATAAATGCATTAAAGAAGTTTGAATAGTATTATTTATCATCATTAATAATGGGAAATGATAGCCAAAGGGAAAGTGGCTAAGTGTTGATTTTCAGCCAGAAATGTACTAGAATATCAACACACGCAGCAAGTCATTTGAGACAATGAAAAATCTCAGAATTCTATTTTTAAAAACCCTTTATTTTTCCTATGAATCTAATGCATGTCATAATTTTTTCCCCGCTTCGATCTTCCCTTAATAATTGAATCCCCACAGGAACCTCTACCAGAATCCCCTGAACACATATGAGCAAAGACTTATCCCAGTAATGTCTTTGTGGATTATGCGGTCCTGCAAATACAATTTTCGTATTAAACCCAAGTATGAATGAAGCCCTCTCATAATCTGAAGTGGACATTGTGCGGCTACCTAACAGGAATTTTTGAATAGAAAGTGGCAAAATTTCCTCAAAAAACTTAAAAAACTGTAAAAATGAAATTCTTTAGAAAATATCAATTTCAAGGTATTACCTCCAGGCTATACATAATAGCCGCGAGGGAAAAAAGGCATAATAGTGTATAACCGAAAGGTATAGATAGATGTATAGGAACTTTTGGAACGGCTTTTACATACTTAAAGCATACAAGCAATCAAATTTAAAACATTACAGAGAAAAGACCACTGAATAAATCGATTCCTTGGCAACCTCATCTAATGTATAATCTTTTAAAATATCGAAAAATTTCAAATACTGTATCGCAGGAATTTTTTTTTTAAGAAAGGCGTTGCTTGCTTTAAATTTTCCCCAAATGTCCATTTTTTTTGCAATATACCATTTTTTTATGAAAAATCATTAATCTTTGCCAAAAATCTGATGGATGATGTTGCTTAAAGTGGATTGAACATTTGCTGTTTCGCATTTCCACTTTTTATTTCGCCGTATTCTCCCCCAAACGGTCTACCCCGGATTGCCCCTTGACCCTTCGATTTACCTTCCAGACCACCCCCTCTACTACCCCCTGGTTCTCCCTTCCTCTCCCCTCTCTTCCACCTGACTCAACCCAAATATCCCCACTTATCATCTCGCTTCTCCCCTCAATACTAATGCACTGCTGCAATTTCCCCCATATTACGGTTTTTATTGAAATAACCCCCGAAATTTCCACTTTAACCCCACTATTTTCGTCTACCCCAAAGGACTTCCACCGCGAAAAATTGACAGCACCAATAGAAGGGACATTTTCATAAATAAATCTGAAAAAAAAGAAGAGAAAAAAGGAAACCTGAAAATTGCGTTGCATATCGAAGGGTAAATGAACAGTAAGAGGGGGTTAAATTTTTTTGCTCATTTTTTTTTATACCGTTAAATTTCACTCATACCGGTATTCCCGCAAGTAGAGCAATTCATAATAATCACGTTTTCGGATAAAAATTCCAGGTAAGACCAATAGGGAATTGAAAAGTGGGGGGATAAACAGGCTGTAAGATGGCCAAAAATCCATCTGAAAAGGCATGGTGCGATCCATCATAGAACGCGAAATCAACGTAGGGGGCGCTACGTCCCCTCCAGCCCTTTGAAAAATCGTACATTTGCAACAAAAACGAATATTTGATAGGTGTCAATTAGAGAAAGTGAAAAATTATTTCCTTTTGTGTAATGGACCACCATCATTGATTCGTCCACGTGCGCTCATTAAGTGGACTTAAAATATTCGGCCGCTATGGCGTAATTCCTATATATATATCCATTAACATATGGTTCCAATTAATCATTCAGATTAGATTAGATGATTTAAGAATTGATAATTAATAGGGAAATAAACAGGTCCACCTCCTTTAAGATTAATGGTTTACGCTGGAGAGACCAGTTGGGTTGACAGCCCACGTGCTTTTCAATAAAAATAAACCATGGGTTAATCTAAGTACAAGGGGATGAACCCTGTCAAAAGTTGTGTTTTCCTCCAGATTTCAGCCTTCGATAACCTTGCTTTTACTGGTTATTCGCTCTTAAATTTATTTTTCACACCAACAATTAATTACACAGACCAAATTAAGGCAAGCTCCATTTTTATGCTTTTAAGGAATTCGCAATCCCATGTAAATCATGTTTGGTGAAACACCCATGGTAGGTAGCGTGGTTTTCAGCACCATGTTTGCCGACACACGAACATATTTGTCCTCTCCATGCACGAAAATCTTTTTCACACGAGAAAATTTGCAAACCTAATTTTTAGGTTGCCTACATAATTCCTTAATAAATAATTTAGCCACAAATCAAGCAACACTTATATAACGTCCTCTATATATTCTTGGATTACATGCATAAACCAACCGCAAATTAGCAAACCACCTGTACAATTTAATGTAAGAAAAAAAAGTGTTGTAATAACGATTTTCGTTTATGAACCACATTTGCGTTGCAAATGGCAGGCCAGAAAAACTTCCAAATAATAAAAAAATTAAGATAACTAATAATTATGTTATTACAGGATTTTTTCCTGGAACTAATACCATCTGTCTGAAAAATAAGCAAATTTGATTATGATGGAAATCAGGATTAAAACGTAATTTTGAATAGATTGCATTATGCTATAATTTCACGCTATGTTAACTATAATCCGTCAATAAACCATCAAGTTTATTTAAACTCTTTCCAATAGAGTACTGAAAACACCTTGACCTAGCCTGACATATCAGGTTCATAGCGTCCAACGCACAATCAAGCCATTATTCTTTTAACAATCCCGAAGACAAGGTCTTGGCCTATCAAGCGTGAATGCAAATTTGCAGAAGATTCAACAAGTGGTTTTAAGGGTTACGTCAGTATGCTACAAGCAAAACCTGTGCATGCAAACAAACAATCCAATCGCATCTGGTAGTCTGTTAATAATTCTTAGTAGGCATTTATCCCGTCCAGTGACCGCTACAGACAGTGTGCATGTGCAGACTGCATTCATGCCGAGTTTACATGTGCAGTACAAAAAAAACCAAAACATTAACTATCGACTTCAAAATCCAGTTGAACACAATACGACAACGGGTATATTATATCAAGTAATTTTATATTTCAACGATCTGTTGGAACTTGTTCTCAGGACAAGTTACCATTTTGGCGGGTATAACGTCATATTCCAAAGTCCGTCTGTCTGCAAAGATGGCGGACTAGAAAGTCAGTTACAAGTTCCACCAGCTAGAAACGGCCAAAATTTAAAAACACAGACAGTCACCCTTCCCTTCTGCGAAAAGTTAAAGGGCCGTTTCACGCTCATTTCTAATCCGCACATACATCACAATTTATGCATCTTAACAATTCCTGAAAAATAAAAAAAGAAGAAAAAAAAACACCCTCCGCGCCATATAAACATGGCGTAAGGCTGAATAAACCCCCCTTTTGGCTCTCTGTTTTCAAAACCCCGTCCTCGTACCTATTGAAACGCTGTGAATCGGTTAAAACCCCGAGATAGGGTTAAAAAAGGAAGACTGGGCCCATTTGCATATTATTACCCCAAACTTACAAAACTCTTTTCAACCCAAATTTCGTCTAGCTCGCAAAAGTGAAGCGTTGAAAAGCGAAAGACTGTCACCAAGTTTCTTTTTAAACCTTTTTTTTTACCCTAGCATAGCCTACATAAAGCAGGAATGAGGGCCCCCTATTTAGGGCATGGCCCAAAACCCTCTCCTTTTCATACTTCACCTGACTTATACTTAAATTATGCAAAAATCGCAGCATATTCACACAAAAAGACCGTTGAGAGCAAGCATCCACCAGCGAAAAAAATCATTTTTTAAATATCTAGGTCCGACACCCCTTTTTAGACAGGTATATATAGAATTCAGGCAGGGGTTAGATAACCAGTTTTCTCGTGTAAAGAGAGAGAGAGAAAGCCCTTTAACAAGTTCAATTCAATGAAAATAGTCCCAAAAGATAGATTGAAAAATCATCCAATGATAAAAGAGAAGACTTTTAATATGAGGGAATACGATTTTGGGGACTCCTTTTTATATAAAAAAAAATAATACAGAAAGGGGGAAAGGAACCAGAGCAGAAATTCAATGAGAAAATATAGACCAGACAGGCTCGCATTTCATTTCGGCCAAATTTTCAGGAAAGGGAAAAAGCACGTGTGTCGGAACTAACCCTGCATCAGAGACACAAGATTTTTTTTTTCTTCTTTTTTTTTGCAAATGAACCCGCGGGTCGAGAATTTCTAAACAAAACACCAGAAATCCACCAGCTATTTTAAAAGTCTAGACGCCATAACCGAAATTTCGGAGTACCCTTTTTTACTCTTTTAATACTGGAACCTGTTAAGCCATACCTGTACGATGGTAGCAGACAAGGTGTTGAGGCCGGTGTCTTAAATTGTAAAATCACCAGACAAAAGTTGTACACGTTTGAGGATATTTCAAAATTCACCATTAACAGACTATTTACACAAACCCAATGCAGTATTGCAGATACAAATGGCGTGCCATACTTACTTTGTTATATCACTATGTGATTAGTCGATTTGTGGTCATTTAAAATAAGTTCATTCTCAAACTACATGTATTTTTACATACAAAAAATGAATAACGAATACGTATCAGTATGGAGAAATCTAATCCTATTTCAAACATGTACATGTAGGTTTGAACATCAAAACTAACCAGTAACCAGAACTTCCAAGAAGTTTTACATTAAATTCTTCAAATCATGTTAACGTGAAATAAAACTAACTAAAACATGATAACATCTCCAGAAAATGTATGTTTTTTTATAGAATGTAACCTACTGTTTTCTATATATAAAAAAGTTATGAAAGCATAGTCTTTCAAGCAAATTCTTTTGAATACTCAAAAAAGAATATTTTAAAATTTCTTGTAAAAAAAAAATCCTATTATAAAATAAAATTCAAATACGAAATTTCAACGCCAATCGATATATCGAACAATGAGGAATGATTTTTTTAACCCTATTGTGAATTAACTCATTCTATTTTCCTTTTATTTACAAGCATTGAACATCTGTCTGCTGACTTCCCCCTCCTTGTAAATGGGTTGAACGCCGCATGAGGGCGTTGCGATCTCAATGGCGCTGCTGGAAAGGTAGTTCCACTCGAAGGACCCCCTGGACGTTCTAATAAGATGGACATGCTCAATTTCCCCCTACCAACACTATTTATTGGATCACAGCCCATGACGTTTACGATAAATGCCCCCGTTTAAACAACTTCCGTGGCATTTACGTATTTGGCTGATTCTGCGGTTTCTATACTGTATTTCTATTTTCCTTCGTTTTTTTTAATCAACATAACATTTCAATCAAGTAATCCGACAGATTGGGTCATCCACAGATAAACAATCGACGGAAATAAAAGAGGCGAATAAATATTTAAAAGAGTCGAAATTAGAAAGCCAGGAAAATGATGAGAATTGTAGGCCTACCGGAACAAGTTAAATTTAGTATTGAAAATAAACAATTGTCAGATTGGGATGTGTTTAAAGACCAGAAGGGCTGCGAGCCTAAACATAAACCCATTTAACCAATTCAGAAATGCATTTTCGAGTATAAAAACAACTCAAACCACGCTCAAAATCATTTAGACACCAAAGGGAGAAGAAGAAAAAACTGACAGAATCCTTTCATGCCATTTTTAGCAAACAATCCAAGAAATGACCTTAATAAAAACGATGAAAGACAAGTATTTGTAGGCCCCTATACCTGATCACAAGTATTATTTCCTACCAAATACACATTTCAACCACCTATACAATTGAAAAAAAAACTTTGCATAAATTCTATCCAAATTTCGTGTCTACAGTTCCAAGCATAAGATTTCAGAGCACGGATTTTCAATGATTGTTGAGTGACGCATACCATGGGCAGTATACTGTATAATCCGCCGTTAATAATGGCCTCACTATCTAAGCAAATCAGACGAATCAGCGTCGAGCAATACATGGAATCAAAATTTCCCATTGGAGTTTGAGCCATCTGTCCGCTGACTTTTGGACACAGCACTGCAATATATTGTATAGGGTACTAAAGGGTGAATAACAATGAATTGTACCTTTTTAGGGGGCCAAAATAAGGGTTTAGAAGTGAAATTCGTACTGCTCGGAGGGATATAAGGGTTACTTATCATTAATATCGTGTAAATTTCATATTAACGTCAATTGTCACGACGTGTAATTTATTCACGAAACCAGCTGTAGATGCCTACATGCGGTCACTGTTCCCTAAGCAAAAAAGACCCCCTATGCAAATTACAACGACGTCTATGGTCAGAATCTACAAGAAAATGGTGGAGAACTTGTTTGCCAAATGATACAAGACAACATTGAATGGCATCTACTTATTAAAATTGTTAACTGTGGTAAAGAAGAGATGTCTGACAATTCTGTGAATTTTTCATGTTTATCATTCATGACTTATCCAATTCTGTATTATGTATTCTACGGGTAGCATAAACTTAGCAATCAGACAAGGGAAGTATATATAGGCGCCCACGTTGCCAGCAACCAAAATAGTCTTATTTTAAATTCTGGGTTCAAATCCAGCTTTGGCGTTTGGACAAGTTGGCCTACAGTTTTTCAGTGATAATTAATAAAACTTCTGGAATCATTCAAAGCAGTCATCGTACTTAGATGTATATAAAAACAAACACATGACTTGGATGTTCCTTCGCATAATTACAGTCGCAAACATGAAATTAATTTCCCCACAAACTGCACAATGACAAACATATGGCAAATATGGAACATGTTTATGAGCGGGATGGAAGTAGAAAAAAAACGAGAAAAAACAGAAATTAAACCCAGGGAGGGTGGCTTATTTGTATGTAAAGGAAATAGAGGTCGTTAGGACCGAGTTAAATAACAATAATAGAGAATGGCGGACTAGAAGAAAAATGAAAGTTATTCATTGAAATCGTAATTTAAATGTCAAAGGCTCACTTAAGTTATGAATTAAAAGTAGACGAAAAATGTTAAATAATTGCAATTGTTTAAGACAAAGGAAGTCAAATAATGTAATTGTTTACACAAAAAAAAAACCAAATGGCCCATCATACTAAGGAGGCAGTAAATAACCATATAATGCAGCATATATATGAAAAAAAATTATATATATATTTATACACACAAATCCAATTCTTGTCTGCATTGTTTTCTGTCGCTCCACAAGAAATGTTGTAAATATACATGGAATTGCGAAAATATACATTGGGTATACAATGTAAACTATTCGCTTCACGTAAAACGAACATTTTCTTAGAATAAAAATATACACATTGAACAAACATTGCCATCATACCCAAACTGAATAATCCATACTTTAATAATGTGGTAATTTTTGTATAATCCGCCGAGATAAGAATAATAAAATTTTGAATTTGAACTTATTGAAGACATTCAATTTTTTTTTTGGTTTATCTATTACCTATACCGTCTTAGCTGCATTTGCATTTTATTATGCTTTTGTATATATTCACCTGTGAAACGGTTTATATAAGCGTTATGTTACCTCTATGCTACAATGGTTATTTTTTATTAATAGAGTATTAGTCAAATACTAAAATAGTAGGTAAAGCGGCCAAGCATTGAAAATTCTGATGATTCTAGACATCAAAACCATTGTGCAGTGCACCTAACGGCAACTTCTTTTAGCATATACAGATGCATTAGGCATTATTCGCCAAGTTTAAGTAATTTTCAGGTAAGATTAATATGACCTAACAAACTGAGTGCATGCATAATAGCTGCTTAGCACCTCTACCGTTGTCCTGCAGCAAACAATCAAGATAATACCCACAAATGCAATTGTTGGAATGGGAACAACTCGATCACAATCCACGAAGGCCTTAATTCGCAAGTTGGTGTCATGGACAATCATAAGGCATTGCGCGGCATATATTCTGACAATGAAATTGGTGACAATATACATAGATTTTTTTACAAAAAAAAGAAGCTATTAAGGTTGAGGTTTGAAAACAGTTATTGCCTACCAGTGTACAGCAGTAAGTTTTCTGGCACTTATTTTTGAAATTTTACGAAGGAATAGAAGTATAGAGTACAAAGAGCTCATTCAAATAGCTTCTGTATTTTTTTAAATCTGTAAAAATGTATATCCAAAGTATGTTAATCTAAAAATTGCAATTCAATTTCCTTATGTAGGCCTCATTTTTTTAAGGCACAGTCACATGTTGGCTCAATATGGTCATCATACAGAAAAACACGTTCGGAAATCCCACCAAGAATTTCTTCCGACTTCACCCCCACACACTTTTTTTGTGGCTGTATGCCATGGATTCCAAGACATGGCAAGTACACTAGACCTATCGATTTGTACGAAAAGGATTAGAATGGCAGGTTCGCGTATTTCACAACAACACTCACAGCTGTGTAAAAGTCATGCAATGACGAGTAAAGCTGTTTTGGAATGTAGATGGGCAGCATATTTATAACATCTACCTAAACAGCAAGTAGTATTGAAAAGTACAGCTGTATGGTTACATGTCACACTATTCGGCACTATTCGGAATTTTCCATTGAAACCTTCATGCACATGTCAGCACCCCCTTGTGGCGTATGAGTCTTTAGCATGGCATTTCCATCATAGCAGTGTCATTTTACACAAAAACAGCGATAAATTTAGGCAAACTGTACCATAACAACGAAACAAGTGCAGTAGAAACTCGATTATCCGGACTAATTGGGACCATGGGTCATCTGGATAATCGAGTTTCTACTGTATAGGGCAATTTCTGAGTTGCCAGTTAGTGGTTACCTATACTAGGTATGACTTGCACTCATTTTAAAAGAATATACCTTATATTTTTTTACCTTGTATATATTTTTTTTTAAAGTAGGGTGTCCAGAATGGCTACCACCTGTCCACATGCAATCAGGCACCCCACCTCCTCTTGAGGACGTCCTTTCTGAATGGCCCTCAAAACATATTCCTAATAAATGTAGGAGGACATTCCTTTAACTTATGAGTCGAAAGTAACTTAATTTGTAAAACACATTTTTAACAAATATTGAGCGCAAGTTAATAGTTCGTTGGACCTTCTTTAACGCTGATAACAGCTGCACATGGTATTAGGGATTGATGCAAATAATTCGCTACAGGATTTTTTTCAATTTCTTGATTCCAAATGTTAACCATTTTGTCGCAACATGTCACACCATTTTTGCAGTAACAAGGAGCCAAGTCTTGGAGAAAAATCGAAGGACGATTTCAAAAGTGATCAGCAGCTGAATTACATAACTTATTTTGCATAACTTTTATATGAGACAGCATTCATACTTAATTCACTTAACAAAATGCAGAATTGAATAGCATAATATTAAGAAATGCAGTCCAAACTGGTATACCATGTTTCACCTTTCTGACAAGGCGGTCAGATGGATATACAGACTTAATAAACTTTTACTGTGACGCCATTATTCTTTTATAAATGCAAATATAACTATCATTATTCATTTTTTAAAAGAATTGGTGGTCTTTCAATTCAGGAGATCGAGCGTTACAGGTATACATTAAGGTAGCATGTGCATGTTTTATGTGTCTTAAATCTTTCGTTTGGTGCATATGCACCTAAGAATAATTAAAAAAAATTTAAAAAAACATCGACTCCGCACGTCCGGATAATTGAGGATCCGGATGATTGAGGTCCGGATAATCGAATTTATACTGTATTTTAAATCTAAAATAACATTTTTAAGAACGTCGATAAGCCAGAGCGCCACAAGAACCAGCAGCTCAGCAAGAAGGGTTGTAAGGTTACACCACAGATTTTAGTTAAGCGAGACTGTCAAATCCTATTACGTATGATATTACTTTATCATGTGATGTTAACAGAGTGCATTGTTTAGAATGACACAGTTGTAAAGCGATAGCACGATTTTTAGGCATTCATTGATAGTGACTAGTATTTGAATAACTTAGGTATGATAATTTACACTTCAAAAGTTGTAAAGGTCATTTGTTAAGTTGAATATTATTTATTTAATGAAAATATCCTATTTTAAATATTCATTGTTAAGTTGAATATTATTTATTTAATGAAAATATCCTGTTTTAAATATTCATTGTTAAGTTCTAAATTCATCAATGAAAACTTATTCTATATTTTATTGTAATTTTGACAACATTCACGCTCTAGTTGCCAATTTTACTTTAGTATAAAAAACGAAATAGCAATACGGCTATTGTGCTATCAGCTATCTAGAACTTTTATACGTGGGAAACAATTGAAATATAAATAATAATAATGGTGAATTTGACAACAGCCTATATCCAATGTGCCGCAATTTTGCAACGATTGCCGCTATTCCAAAGGAACAAGTAGCAGTTTTGGAATATTCGTACAGACTTCCGGTGACACGAAATTTCAAAAACAAGTTATTCAACAAGACAGTTAGATGCTTAAACTTCACACGCCATGTTGCCAAATGCAACTAAATATGAAGAACTGGACTGATATTTAAGGTCAAGACATGAACGGAGGTCACTGATGAAAAGGAATTGTTTTACTAAACCACTAACTCAACAATATTGGCTAGCACCAGAGTGATTCATTCAGTTTTAATGGCTTTAATGCATGTGTGAATAATTATATAACTCAAATTTAACGAAGCATGCTGCAGTCGGCCATATTAAGAAAAACAATCGCTTATTGCCAACTCAAAGCATGCCAAAGTCGGATACAAATATGGGGTTCAATTACAAATAGCCTTTTTTTGTAAAATGTATAATCAATTAGGGGCGAAAACAATGAAATTATCCATTACAGGAAGACATGAATGATGGTTAATGTGACAACACCACTCACCATAAAGTGTAATGTTTAACAAAATCCATTTATAGTAAAATGCCCGGATTCAATTTCTAAAAGAATTTAAGTTGTTGAAGTGGAAATAAGATACGATGGTTAGTGGGGAAAAAATGGGTGTCATCTCATACTGAATTATGGATAGGTTTTTGAATTTAACCGATATGAATAAAACAATGCATCGGTGAATTGAAGCAGAACTGAAGAAACGCATTGGACTTTTCCTTCAAAATAATTCGTTAAAATGTGGACAAATGACTTCTCAATAGGAGTAATATAAGCTATTAGTTAAATGAATGTGAAAAATGTTGGGGGAAACTTTAGTGACGTTTCCAGCTGGACGAAGAAAAAGAAAAACCATTCAAAAAATGATGAAATTCGTGTATAGTGCCAAATAACAGTAAATCAGATGGAAAAGCCATTACCAATGACAAATAAAACGTTTAGTTACTACGTTACGGACAGGTGGTTTTGGCAGTAAGAAGTACCATGCATATACCAATAAGCATAAATATGACATTAATAACAGAAAAATTATAAATTAGTGTTCTTAATTAAAATTTGAAATAACCTCATTAAAATGAAGATGCTCTTATACTTATTACAATTTGAAATAAATAATAAATGCATAATGAAATAAGAAATAATTATATTTATTTTTTTCCAGCATGTCTATTAAGCTAGCACTAATATATTAAAACGAACAGGGATATTGCAATATATCAACTCTTGCATGTTTCCTTACATTCGTATTTTCTTAGATAATATATAGACATGTCATAGAAAACTGTATTGATTTTAAGTTTCTGTACTTTGCTATGAGGATCGCAACTCCACCCTAAAATCATTTAAGCGCTGATGCTTTTACAACTTGTAATAAACTATTCCGAATGTTTTAACTCGTATTTTTCGCACAGCTTCCAAAGTGGAAAAAATTACAAACGAATTTTTTGTTTAAATTTTCAGGGATAAAATTCAATATGGATGATTTATGTAGAAGCATTTTTCAGGGAAAAAATCACCGTAAACACTCTGTTTTTGATCCAGCATAACTTTCGAAAAGCATATATGGCATAAATCCAGCCATATACAATGAGAAACTTTGAATTTCGGAATAACCAATGTGACCAAATCCAAACCCCTAACTAATAGCGTCAATGGAGAACCAAAATCAAAATGGCGACCATGCACTTCCATGTATACATTTATAGTCCCTAATAAACGATGTACATCCAACATGAGAAATTTCCCTGTTTTGATCAAAACTCATAAAAATTAGGCAAAATTAGGCGTAAATCAAGCATCGCCTATTACACTTATGTCAGATCAAAGCCAGTGTTTCCCTTAAGGCCTACCGTTTATTGGTAGTTAATGTTGTTCTTTTTTTTTCAGACGAAAATAAGTACACTAGGCTATTCGTGTTAATTCCAAACACCTCGTTAATCCTGAAATCTCTCGAACATTAAAGGTGTGGAACTGCACGGCCTATTATTAAAATTAAAATAAAAAAATCTATTGTTCGAAAAAATCATTTTTTCCTATGCACCTAGTTCAGCCCTTCGCTTTCGGCATTAAACAGGTCGACACCTTTTATAAAATATGCCAAATATTTCATTCACGTCCATAATTCAATTCCGTAAAAAGGCTAATTTTAGCACACGGCGTGAGCGGCCATTTTTCCTAGAAAAGTAGCCTGGCTCTCGCATTTAACAATAAACATTTTACATTTATATTTATTTAATAGTATGTAGCCAGACGTAATTACATTTCCATGCAGACCGCACCAAGTTTGGTTCATGTATACGGGATGCCAATTACCAATAGAAGGAGGAAAAAAAACCTAAAAGGTTAGGAAACAATGAATAAATCTGAGGCTGCAAAACCGCCAAGTTCAATAAGCTTTGGCAGTGATCGGATAGGTCAATTGCCGAAATACAAATGGTGGAGCCATATGCAAATTGTATTAATTATTTGTCACGCTTGTAAATGCTACATGTAACAACAACAAGCTACTATATATGAACTATACAGATGGCATGCTCTATATATATAAGAGGGCTTTTATTTTATACCCACACGCTCTATGTTTACATATTTTAGCAGCATCCCACAGAGCCAAACAAAGAGACTACATCCAGAGAAAGCATTTACTCTTCTTATCATTCAGCAGACTTTTTTAGAAAAAGGAAAATAGACAAGACAGTGTCTTGGCAATTAATTCCCAAAGAATAAGCTTCTTCCCATATATCACAATTAAGCGCTTGCATGCAGTTCATCCTCATGATACATTCGCCTTTTTCTGGTTTCTTTGTATAGAAGACGAGTGCAAGAAAGTAGTCTATGCTATATAATCTTGAAAGAAACCTAAAACGCTCTTTTCATTGTTAAGCCTTACGTTTGTAGACTTGGCAGGACAATCTAGCCGTTCATTTTGTGCAAACAAGTTGCCAAATCAGGCCTATCATTGTATACAGAGACAATAATTTAGTGCAGGTTTTTTTGACCACACCAAGACTCCACCAAACCTGTACTATTTGTTACATATTGGACAGAACTGGGGACCTTAGGGTATTGCAAAAATCTCTTGATCAGTCAGGTATTTGAAAATATTCTAGTCTTAAAACACACGTTAATTTTAATCGAGTTTTCGGTTTGACTCATTGCAACGGCTGTCGCAGAATTACAGCTGTATTGACAAATGCTGTTTATCTTTCCCAGTGAATCTTCAATGAATGAAGCAACCCTTGCGTTTCAGGCACATTCAAATCAGATCAATTTGAATTCAAAATGAAACTAAATTTGGGCTAAACCGGCAAGGTTCCCCTAGCCTAAAGCAACAAGGATTTCCATAAGAGCTGCGCACATATTTGACATAATGGCATGACGTGTCGAGGTTTTACTACACCATACAAGGCCAAGCCAAATGTTGTTATACATTTATCAGAAAACGTTTTCAAGAGTTTGTGAATGAGAGTCGTGTGAGAAGGCGAAGAGGCCAAGGTTACCCTTATTTCAATTATATAGAAAAAAAAATTCCCTTAAAATTTCTTTTGCGGTTAGTACGAGGAAAATAATGCATGTCGGTAGCACTTTTAAACAGCTTCACTAGAAAAAGGTACTAAGAATGGCTGCCAAATACACATTCTGAACTATCATAAAACGTGCTGTGAGTTTCTCAATGCGAAAGCACGTTAACCCAGCCAAGATTAATGGTGCAATGGCAACTTTGCAAGGAGTCATAGTCCAATTAGTGAATTCGGCAATTAAAACGTGTCTTAATCAACTATTTCCGTTGTTATCGCTAGCAGAAGGAAATCGTCTATTACTCTATAACTATTATCCGTCATAACTAGCATTTGCTTTTAAATTTCAAACACCTAAAGCAAACTATCACTACATAAAAGCAAATCACTTCTAAATCAATTTTTTTTTTAAATCGAATGTCTTAACATTTTAAGTTGGTATTAAATTATTCCCCCGATGTACTTTTATCAAACAGGTTTTCAACCAGTCAGTCTTATTACAGCTCAGCACCTCCTGGTGGCGCATGATTTTTTACCTAAGCATTTCCATCATGGCAGCACACTGTATACGCGATCAATATTAGAAATACCATGCAAATTAGCTCATACTCCACCATGGTTTGCTGAACTTGAATAATGCTAATATGTTTACTTAAGTGTCCATCTTATCTGTATACAAATTGAGAAAGTGAATTCACTGCAACAGATCATAAGTTTTTGAAGAACAAATTTACCATTTTTACCATTTACCAGAGTGCAAACACAATTTGGCTTAGAATCTTTACCAGGAACAAGAAAAGTCATGCCAAGAAAACTTCCGAAACTTCCTACCTGATGAGAAGTTGGGCAGTGGCACATCCTTGGTGATGGACTCTGCCATGTCGTTAATCCCGTAGAGCCCCAGCAGTTCCTTCATTGTACTCTCGGCATAGTCCTTCATGGTGGAGGCATCGACGGCCGTTGGCATCGGTCCGCCCCCCTCGTGTCCCTCCTCGCAGTCACGGACGGCCTGCACGAGGCCCATGGCAGCGGCGTGGGCTGCAGCGGCGGCGCGGGCGGCCCTCACCGAGGCACTGGAATGGGAGGCCGACGGGAGTCCCAGCAGCGAGGCCGAGATCCCCGTGAGGCCTGAGAGCGGCGCCAGGGGATGATGTCCGGCAGTGGCCAGCAGTTGCTGGTAGGCAGCAGCGGCGGCGGCGGTGGTGGTGGTCAGGCCGGCGGAGTTGCTTGCATAGTTGGTGGCTTCCACGCCGGCGTTGGAGGAGGAAGTAGAATTCTGGACCTGTCCTTTGGACAGATCCATCGCATCACAGATGGCGCCCTTATCGGCAGCGCCACCGCCGCGGCTCATAGTTAGGTCCATGGGAGCTCCGGCGGTGGTCTCTCTCCTCGGCGGTGATGGTGACGCCCGCGTGCGGCTGACCACCGAGGCGGCGTCGCTGAGGTCAAGCGGCTGCTCGGCTTGCTGCGAGCGGCAGCGCCTCCAAGACGCTTCCAAGTTGCCAAGTGGCGGCGACGCGGACAAGGCGGGCGATTTCGCCGTTTCAGTCTCTTTGGTCGGCGACGGAGAGTGTGAGTCCAGCCGTTGCCGGCGTCGGTCCCAGTTGTTCCCGAGGTGGTACTCTTCCAGGAACTCGCTTTGGGCTTCTTCACCCGCATCGTAGTTCTGGTAGACAATGTTCCTAGGTTTGAAGTTTTTACGCTTGTTCCGCCTTTCTGCCGGGTCGTTCTTGATCAGGTGGTTGTTCATCTTGCCGTCGACCGGCGGCGAGCGCTGCTCAACGACAACGGAATTCGGCAGGATTTCTTCCTTAGGATCCATTGGCAGACGGTAGTCTTCTTCCTCGACATCGTTGGCCCCGTCCTTGGTGTCGATGCACAGGGCCTGCTCGTCGGAATCTTCCTCCCGCTCCAGAACATCCATGTCCTCATCAACCGTATCCTCCTCCAGCTCATCGGCGTCGCAGTCGGGTCCATTCTGCCCCGTCATGGATGTGGCCACCTGCCGCCCGTAGCCATCGCCGTCCATCTCGACGTAAGACCCTGCATCATCGTCGCCGTCGTCCTCGTCGTTGCCGACGCCGTCATTGTCGCAACTGCCCATGTCGTCGCAGATCGACGACAAGCCCATGACATCGTTTCCTCCTCCGCTGTCGAAACTGCTCGACGATGCGCAATCTTCGTCTTCCGATAAACCGTCCATCTCGAAACCGGCATTGTTCTTCAGCTTGTCGCAAATGGCGTTCACCTGCAGCCTCTCGTTGAAGTGCACCCGAATCTTGTTGTTGTTGTTGTTATTGTTGTTGTTGCTCGTGCTGCCGGGATCCTCCATTTGCAGCGACGACAAGTGCTCTTCATCGAGATTCAGAGATCTCGGTTTGCTCCTGCCCTTCGACGTGCCTTTGTCGCAAAAGTCAGAGGTCGTTGCTATCTCCTCATGATGCATCCACAACTGTCCCTGGAAATAGAGAAAGATATCAAAATTAGCACGATATATTATAAACAGTCGCACCAACAAAGTTGGGCAACAAAAGCGTACACCACTCCAACTCCAGAAAGCATTACATTTTTGTGGCAGGTTTCCGATCAAACCTATATGAAAGTTGTAAGCCTTGACTATATATTCCTGTGGACTGTTCACAGCTTTAAACCTTGAGATTATGGCGATTTTGATCATGTTTTAGCCAAGATTAGAGAGAGAACTGACGACCAACTTGCACAGGTTCCATATGGAAATTTAAAGGCTTTTCATTATAGAGTTGACGACAGAAAAAAAAAAAAACACCGCCCTTCTAGTAAGGGGGAGATAGGCCCTTTCGGGACGGAATCGACGTTAAAAGAGGTAAAGAGATCCCAGACAGAAGGGTGAAAGTTTCCCTTGCATGGCGGAAAGTCCTGCAGGAGTAAACTTTGTCGATACATGGGACCCACCAGACAGACAGTGAGGCGGTTACATGAAATCCATGAGAAATTACTCTTTGGAAGGGGGTAAAACTTGGAGGGTATTCCGGGTTTCAAAAAACAATTCTGGAACAGGTTCATAATTGAGTGAGAGCTGAATCCCAACCAAAAGAAAACGTTATTTTTGCTATATAACTAAACGCATATGAATTATGGAACTCTGCCTGCCTGGTAATTGCGATTATGGTATTTTGGATTTGTTTGTATTTTTTGGTAATTTTAATAGATGTGAAGAAAGAAAGGAGCTCATTGCTATATATAACTACATGTCCAAGAATATGGCATTTGAATGAGGAAGTACCACACTGTATTTTGGCTTACAATTTGTCTGCAGGCATATTTCACGGATATATATATTTAAATATTCGGGTTTTATCCATTACGAAAAAACATGATTCAATTGCTAAAAAATCACAGAACACGAAGAAAACATTACTGTAACACGTTCGTTGTGGTTAGTGGTTGCACCCAAGGGCGCAAGGAGGAGACCGGAGAGCTTCATTACGAATTCCATTTTTCTCAAAAAATTGCATATTATTATTTTTCACTCAAAATATACATGAAATTACTACTTATCAAAAATGGGCGTTTTCTACGAGGAACTTTCGGCCATATTCTTTTAATAGCGAAATACTTGGATTTTTTGTGCTTATATAGAAGGTTATATTACAAGGAGGGCCGACACATTAATAGCCGCGCCAAAGAGAGTTTATTTTGGTAAAAAAGGCCAAGTATCAACGATTAATGGTTTGTAAGTATCACGGTAAAGAAGCACGGTGATATAACTAGGGCTATCAAAACCAGTTTTTGGAGTAAAAAATGCCAAAGGAAAAAGACTACATCTCTTTTCAAACCAAACTTCTTAATACCAAAGTACTTGAAACTTACAAATTACATCGAGGTTAAGATAGAATTTGTAACGTGCAACTTGTATACGAGTCAAAGTTAATGGGTGACAAGATAGGCCAATTGCTCTCACTTTGATCTAATTCTACTTTTTCATGTAGAAATTTGATAATTTAATTTCTCAAAATGCAAGATACATTCTGAAAATAACTGAACTCGATACTCTAGAAATTAAAGGAAACAATGTGAGTAAGAATGGCATACCACAGTTAGATCTTACGAATAAGTACACTTTAAAATTTAAATATAACAGCTTGAATATCTAAACTTACATTTTGCTGATATATATATAGAAGAAAAAAGTAGTTTTATCTCAAGGGGTCAACAAATATTTCCAAATTTAAATGTCTTAAATTTACAAAAGCAACTCCACCAACGAAACACTATCTTTTAGTCTTTAATTTGGGTGGTTCATGGAAAACAATGAGCAAAGAAAATAGTGGAAAAAAATCTTTACAAAAAAAAAAAAAACAGCCCAAATAATATGAAAGTAAAAAGAATTTCAATCGAAATGAAACAAAAGGTGTGTGTATTCTATATACGCAAAAGTTGCCCTAAAATAACGTTGAAAAGGTCAAGGGGTGGTTTACGAGAATCGTGACTTTATAAAAAAAACCACAGAAATAGCCGGTTAAATGAATGACTGCCATGGCCAGCTTAAACATGTCGGTAAGTGCTAATTTATTTCTATACCTTTATATAAATATATTTATAGTGTGGTATTCTCGTGACACTAAAGTATGCACGAATAATAAACAACAATCACGTTAAACATGCCGCTGTACTGAGGAGAAACGAACATTAGAAAACCGTCTGAAAACATGGTGGCCATCTTGCTTTAGGATATTCAGCAAACGTTAAGACCTAATTTCGTCTAATTTGGCTATTTTTTTTAAAGAAAGTTTTATCTTCATGCAGAAAGGCGGGTTAAAGCATATATAAAAAGATAGGATTAAAGTCATGGCCTAGAAAATTCAATTAAGAAATGTCATTTTTAGGGTAAATACACAAATCACGACTTTCTAAGGGTTACATGTCATGTGTAGGCTAGTCACTTGAGTGGAATTTTTCGCATTTTACCATTGTGTTGTCAACTTTGATAACTGCATTCTGATCGAGAGTATAGGTCTACCTATATACTTAGTAAAGGTAAGATAAAAAACAAAATGAAAGGTTATTGTGCAAAAATAGGTACTCTGTCATGAGGAGAATTCAAAACAGGACTAAGAACAAAGTTTCATTTCATAATTTAAAAATACAACTTAGAAATATTAAACAGGAATGTGGTTGCTACAATTTTGGGGGATAAGATAGAATTTACTAAAATTTATATGCGTAAATATGACATATTCCTTTAATTTCTTGGATTAGAATATGACTACTTTCACCACACCTGATCAAGACTAGTCTCGTGATACAAACTTGTTATGCATTAATATTACTGCAATTTTAAAAAACAAGATTGCAGTTCATATTTTGTTTAATACTTTAATATTCAGTCAGGTGACCAAAATGTTAATAGCTGTGGGAAATTGGGTGTTATTTGTCACTTATCTGCTTGCATGACTACTTTTAAATGATGGAGTAGGAAATTTCAAACTGATTGGGGAGGGGAAAAAAACTGATAAAATTAATAATGACTTTTAATTTATTTGTTGAAGAATTTATATATATATATGTTCGCAATAAAAATATTTTATTTCTCAAAGAAATGATATAAAAGTTATCTCGCGTGCAGAAAAGCGACCATTTTTTATATTTAATGCAAAACGACAGCCATTTTGAATTAATGAGATTTAATTGACCGCATCACCATTTCACAATGAAGGCATAAAAAAGACAAGAAAATAACAACTCTATATATCAGAAAACAAAAAGCCATAAACTTTCAAATTGATACCCAATTAAATTAACAGTTTCCTTTATTAAGAAAACTTTAATGGTCAGTTTTACGTTTTTGGCTTAATAAGGAAAAAAACAATGAAAAGTTGGGACAACGAGAAAATGAAAATATGAACTATTTCAATTTTCAAAATCATATGAAAATGAAATCAGTCATGATTTTCCTTCACTATCATTGGGGTAAACCCAATAACAAGAGTGGAAGTCAAGACTGCTCCAGTGACGTCAACAAAAATTGCATCATGTTATTCAAAGAGTAATGGTCCGATTGTATTGATAGTAAGATTGATAAACCTGACTCTTGACCCCTCACTCTGCCTTTACACAACCATCCCACCGTATAAGAAAGGCATCAATTTTGGTATTGTGCCCTAGCCACCGGACACGTGTTCCTACAACTGGTAAGTACATTCACACTAAGCCCCAGGCCAAAGCGAACAAAAGGTTGGTTACTTGACCACCACCAACACAATTGGATAATAGAAGGGAGGTGGAGAATGGGCTGGAGGGTAACAATACAAGGGTGACAAGTGACAAACAGTCAAGCAACAATAGAACACACAGCACGCTTAACGACAACTGGCGACGTCTATATGGCCATTTTTGCACACAGACTTCAACCACAATTGAACTTTCTCAAATTTAAGTGGATTTGGATTTTTCGTCTTTGTTCAGCAACGTGTTAATTCTATAAAAAAAATTAATTAGAGGTATCGTAAATGCGACCACTTTTATGGTAGCGGGGTCATTTACTGATTAGTTTAACGAATGCGAAATCTAGGGGCCAAACAAACAAATTCCCTAATAACTTGTGCCTGAAAGACGGCTTTTTTTTTGTTATCGAACCAAAAAGATAAAACGAGACAATCAAGAGGTATAATATGTGGAAAAATAGGGCAAAAAACGTTTCATCCAATAATTATAGGATTATCTTCATTTTTTGACAAATACAGGTGCGCAAAAGTGACCCCTACAGGGCTTTTATTGAGAGGGGGGTTTGGGTGACAGGGATTAAAGGGTCCTAGCAACAAAAAATGTTCATTAGGACTTATCTGTATTTCCGAAAGACGAAATAATGAAGCCATTATATATTAAGACATAAAAATCTGACGTTTTCCACTAATTGTGGTCTGGTCGGTCATTTTTTTATGCTGCTTTGTTTTTTTAAGGATTTATAATTTATCGAGCATTAGATTTAATGTCCTAAGCTAAATTAAAGCTGATTCCCCAAAAAAATCTCTATGACGCCTATTATACCATTCATGCTTTGTCAAACAATGCTAGTTCTGTTTGCCAAAATCTGGAAACTCATATAGTGAAGTTAAGAGAAAACTTACCAAACGTTAAGTTTTCAATGTATGCCAAGGTTCCCCACTTTTATATTTCAGCCCTCAAATTTTAAGGGAATTCCATAGAAGACGTTGTACACACTTACTGTTTCAAAACCCCCCGCCATGTATAACGTTACATACATGTATCTTAAACCTAACCTCCTTCAAACGCACAGATTTTAACATTAAACTTAACAACAACATTGTTATAAAAACACGATTAAAAATCAATGCTGGTGAAACACTGTTTTCAAATACAGGCATTGATTGTGATGGAAAGTGCTTTGTTGGCAATTTCAAGAGGTGTTTCAGGACTTTGTGCATCATTGAACCTTAATTTCTTTGGTGCAAATGCACATTTAGTGCACCACTTTTGTGCTACGTTCGCAAAGTTGCGTGTCCAAAATCGCAGATGCGATCTCTATACCACAGATCGGTGGTTTGTCCTAAATGAGCAATTGAATTTGATAGACCTTTCAGTGTGCAAAAATAATAAACTCGTTCGTTCACACAATGACAAATTAAGTATTTTCCTCATTGAACACGCAGTCCTATATATAAAGCCCTGTTTATTTATTGTTTTAATATTTTTGACCTCAATTTTCGTGCTAAAACCATCACAGAAATGGTTTTCATCTGATGATAATCAAGATTTTCACAATTTTCGCACCAATTCGTTTATGCCAGCACGTTTACCGCAATGATCATATAAAGCATAAAGTATAAAGAGGCTAGTCAAAAGGAATTTTGGGCACACTTCCCCATAAACAACAAATATGAACCTAGACCATGATTCGTGTCAAGGGATTCAAAAATAGATATTTGGTATAGACCCACATTCATACATACATACAGTAGGTACATTATGCTGAATACACACATATTATACTTTTAACAAAATTCTATTCATAGGCTAGCAATTAACCGCAGTTGGAAGTTTATTGTTTTGTGGACTTGATTAAAACCAGATTATTAAAATTTAGTCATGTAGGTCGACCGACAATATTTTCCATAGTTCATTTCCCAACTCCCCCTTTCATCTCTCAATAACCATATGACACTTTTGACACACAATTTTAACTAGAATACATAAATGTACATGTCGAAATTTAATATTTGAATAAATTGGATATAAAAGTGAGAGGGCGTTCTATATTGATCAGAAAATAGGGATGACTAACAAACACCCCTATTTGAACATGCATATTAATGAATCATCAAATTAAACCCAAAATGGAAAATAAACACACCGGGGAAAACTGATGGTGCCATCATTTTAATACGTGGATATCGTAAACACGTATGAATAAAAGTCTGGGGCGATCATGACGACATCACTCCCAATAATTAAGTTGAAAATCTGTATAGGGGAATAATTTTTAAGCCCTAGTAAACAAATTCATTCCTACATTTTCCAAAAAAAAAAGATCTTCATAAAAATCATGATGAACACGTTTAAAAATAAGGATTCGATACAAAGAAGTATTTAATAACATAGTTGAAATCAAATTGTAAAATTGCTTTTCCTCATGGACATGGTAACTTTCGACCAACACTAAATGTCAACACGAGCATTCAAAATTGCCATCTGTTAAAATGCTTACCAGCGCCCTCTCATTGATACCTCCCTTGTATCAACACAATTTCAGCGCTACCCTTTACGTTCAACTTTTCACACCTAATAGGGATTAATTATCCCTATTAATCTGAATTTTTAATGAACTTCCCATCTGCCACATTTTGGCTCTATTCCCCAAGTAGCTGAAGCGCCGAAGCTCGTTCCATGCACGAAGTCTATATACGAGACTTTAAAAAAAAATGCAAATTATCTCATTAGGATTTATTAGCTAACATTCTCAGCTCGGTTTTATTACATCGGCACGTGTGAGTAAAACAAAAGAACCACAATGTGGTGAGAAACCTGCAGGGGGTAGCATTGGTCCAAAAACAACAGAAAGTACATTGACATTCCCAGGTGCACTTCCCAAAAGGTCCACACCCTGAAACTTTCTCAAGTGCCTTATAGACGAAAAACGTAATAATTAAAGTATTTCTATATAAAGTAAATTACGCAAATCCAAGGTTTCCATGACACAGTTGCAGTACCTTGAAAGTTCCTTTGATGTGTAGCATTTTAAGGAATCATGGAATAACTGACCTAACTACGCTTTCTCATCTGCTGAATATTTGGTGGTTAATCATATTTTTTTTTCATCAATAAGCAATGACCTAATCAGTGGTTGTGATTGTAAACTTCACCATGGTTACCAACAGGGATGAGTATTTGTGATCTTGAAAAAGATCTTTGTTAGGGAGCCATCTTAGTCAATACTAATGGGCCATCAGATAGTGAATCGTTAAAAAACGAGAGAAAAAAATGTCCTAAATTTTGCTTATAGAATTCAGGCACTATAACTTGACAATGTCTGCTAAGTCCAGGGTCGCAGACCTACATAAACTTGAATAACTGGGATACAATTTAAGTCACAGGCGACTAGTGAACGTTTAGCATAGAGGGGGAGGTTAACACATTGTCACCCTGTTCCCTTTTTCCATATACAAATAGAACTATAAATTGCTCCATATAAAAAAGGCGCACAATATGCATACACGGTTGAGAAAAAAAAAACTTCCAACAAAAATAACATGGTCGGCAAACTGACAAAAGCCAATCTCGGTCTGGCATAAAAATAGTTGCTTTTAACTCTGGAAGTACAAAAATTCCTCTGACAGCCACCTAAATACTGAGCCAAAAATTCCCCCATTTTTTGAGACAAGAGCCACAGAGTCAAAAGAAACTTACAAATAATGCGATATATGAGGATATGGGAGAACTACGCCGAAAAAAACACCAACACGGCCTACTTTAATGCACCTGGGTGTAATGTTGCACCAAAATAAAAAAAGCGGAAAAAAAATCAAGAAAACTTTCTTTAGGAAAGACAGAAATTGAGAGCTGTCATGGATATAAGCTCACAAAAAGTGGAAAGTTTGCTCGGAAGAAGCGGAAAAAAGCGTTTTTAAAGAAATCTTTTGACAACTGCATATTTACCAAGTGTTTTACTTCATCTAAATAAGAGAAATCAACCGAAAGAGTATTTGGACAAGATTTTGGAATAACGTCAAAACAACGCTGTGATGGCGCCTGAATAAACACCTTGGAAATCAATCAGATACTACCACTAATTTTTTTAGAAGGCAGTAGAATTTCAGATGTAATAGAAAAAAAACGGCCATTCATATTATGCCAATTTCTATGAATTTTTCAGAGAATCGGTACAGCTGCTTGCTGGTACCAAGCGTTTGAATGGAGCACAGCATGGGGACTGGTGGAATTGGTTTCCAAAAGACACCTGCAATGTTTTTGTCAACCAGACCAGCTTTTGAAAATCAGAACTAAATATTCGTCATCGGATTCCGATTTCCCTTGTGGGATTGAAATTATTTGAATAAAAAACCATGACCAGAGAAAAAATCCACTGAAGAACATTACTATCTGTCCTATAGGAAGAAAGCAGTCTCAAGGTTCATGGTATTTTATGTTGATGTGCCACATTGGAGAATTTAATCAAAATTATACTATGCAATGTCTTGGTACTGTAGATGTTCCAATCTACACAAAGCTGGGACATTCTAAAAGCAACTCTTGCATCGTATACTCAACGTGAGGGGTCGCCCTGGCGCGTACAAGCTGTTAAATTTGTATGAAATTTGGCCACCGCTTGACCTTTTTAGC
This sequence comes from Julus scandinavius, assembly GCA_034696685.1. Classification (NCBI taxonomy): domain Eukaryota; kingdom Metazoa; phylum Arthropoda; class Diplopoda; order Julida; family Julidae; genus Julus; species Julus scandinavius. The sequence goes on along the minus strand of JAQGAE010000032.1, from coordinate 1,461 downwards.
TTTTCAACACACATGCGTTAAAAAGCGGCGAACGTGAGGTTGAAGAGAGAAAGCAGGTTTACATGTGCGAAGAACGTGGTAATAAAACAAAAATTCGGTAATCAATGTTTCCCGAAATTACCACAAATTTTCTCATATTTATGACATTTTGCAGAGGCTCTGATTTCAACAAAGTGCAACCAACGGCGCTTCTTCTACAATGTGTGCCTTCAACATTTTCCAATTGTAGTGCTTCTCATGATTGGACAACTTTACCAATTATTACAAGACAGAAAACTTACGTAATACAGATGGTAGGACGCTAACTTTACTCAAATTTCAGATGACGTCGATGAAATAATTAATTCAAGAAGTGGCTCCATGCACGCCCTTTTGCAGAATTGAAATGGCATTGGACGTAAAGGATATTTTAGCATTAAAAATCATTAAAAATAGTATTGTAACATAACAAACAAAAAAGTTTAAAATGTACAATAATTTAGATTTAACCATTAAAACTACATCATTTGCAAAAAGTTGATATATAAAAATGGAATTAATGAAAGCGCTAGTCTAGGACGAATGTATTAATGACTATTTTTTTTCTTAAACGATCCCACTGTTAATTCAAACGTCACTTCCAATCCGCATATTTTAATCATGTTTATTGTTGCAATATTTTGAAAATAAGAGCCCAGCCTTGCAGCCTGCTTATTTTTAAAAGGGGGAGACCCCTGGTGAGGTTCTGATGCATTTTATGCTTAAATGTATAGTTCGCCTGATTTCTCGCATTCAAACTTGAATGATGGAAGCCCGCCAGGCAAAGGGGTTGCTTGAAAAACCTTTCACAAAATTCATAGCAAATTCATTGTAAATTCAGCTAAATTTATTTATATTATATAAAAACAAGTTTTTGAGTTATTTTATATGAAGCATCAGCAGCGCTTGGATGCAGTTTACTTACTGCATGGTTTAAGATGGGACTTTGCTTCTGGGGGTGGATACGTTAGTGTGAGGAAAAAGGGGGGGAAAAAGACTTGGACAATATCAAATCAAGGGTGGAACACCTTTTCTTGATGAATTTTAATAGGAAAAAGCATTCATAGTTCCAGGTTTGAATAAAAAACACAACCATGTTCATGTAATCCAAACCCATTTTAAAGCATACAGTTTACTTTTTAACATTATAGTCCTGAGGCTAAGAAAACTTAAGCAACTAATTTAAGGTTTTGGCACTTTATTTTTGGTTAGGGTAAAACCATCTTAACATGCTTATGCAATGTAATACATTTTTTTAATGCTAACAACATTCCAAAAATGGTATTAATTTCAAGCATTTATGGCCACAGGATAGGCCTTGGGAAAGAGTATAAAATATAAACACGAGAGATATTCAGCTTATACTTTAGTGCAAAAAAATCGACTCACCTGCATGAGTCAAGTAAAAATGTGTTTTTGTCAGCAACCAAATGTCCGATTTAA